>CAUYPK010044376.1:0-21415 GCA_963574355.1 Loris lydekkerianus
TTTTTGTTACCTTGTTGGAGTGATGGGATGATAATCTCAGTGGGATTTCTGGCATCTTTTGTTTTCAGTAATCTGCAAATCAGGTTTGTATTCAGTTGTAGCCACTCGGAGCAGTTCCTTTACATGAGTGTCAGTCAGAATGGACGGGTGCTTTGATTTCACATGTTTCCCCCCTGGGGGCGGGACTACACGCTCAGAGACCTCTCCTCAGAGGTCCCTCCTCAGAAGCAGCATAACAAAATCTAAACTTGGCAAAGAGCCACAGTATACAAAATAATGATAAGAGGCAAAGAGCCACATTCATTTTGGCCGGGAGCCGCATGTGGCTTGAGAGCCGCGTGTTCGCCACCCCTGCTATATACTAAAGCATATTCTCAACCCGATAGCATCTCTTTTGCTAGGTCCAAACACTGACACCCTTGAGACAGTGAGAAGGAATAGTAGTAGTGAATTGATTAGAACCCAAGTTCTTCCTGGCCCTGTGGGAAGTTGAGACCTTTGCCAATTCTAGACAGCCTGTCTAGTATGGGAACAATTCCGGACCAATGCTGAGCCCCTCAAAATTGCCCTGGAAGAAGTCTAAAATGGATAAACAAATTTGGGTGTGAAAATTTTTATATCTTATATCATGATCAAATGAAAGCAATAGACTCAACCCTAATGCTAGAATAACAATGACTTTCTAGGATTCCATATAAAGAGGCTTTTCCATTATCCATATAAAGGGTCTGAAAGTAAGTAAGTGGGTAACAAAGTAAATTGCAAAGCCAGGTGACAAAGTAAGGTTGTCTTATACCTTCACCACTTGTTAGAGAAGGTCATGAGGAATCGTTAGGGGACAGAGTGAAAGGGTTGGAGGAAGAAAGATTCAATGAGAGGAAGAGGGGTAACTCATTTTCTCAAGATGTAATTAAATGGCAAGAGGAATAGGTTGAAAAGAAAAGAATACCACCCCCAAACCCCCAAATAAAGCAAATATCACATGTTGAAAGCTCTTTTCTTCCATGAAAGAAGCTGTGATAGTTTCCAAAATTCAGACGTCTTTCTATAAAAGAAAAATATGTAAATATCCTCTAGTTACTTCAGTCATGCTACCACTATAGTGCTATGTCACCTTATTTCTAAGGTTTTCTACTTGAGATTTTGGGGGAAAGGTAGCAAGATGAGTGACTTTTAAATAGCAAATTTTATGGTATTTCAATAATTAATGCCATCTTGAAAATCAGTCACATTCGCAGCTCTTTCATTAGTGAAAAAAAAAAAGATCATACTGTGAATATTTTCTAAGATTTATAACAGATGGTAGTTGCAAAATATTAAAATAATTTAGTGTTTTAACAAAAATACCTATGAAAATTTACAGTTTTGATGTCCCGAGACACTTTTGGAGGACGGGGTGTAATGTAATACACATGCTTCTGATTATAACACTTATTTTTAAGATTTGTTTAGCAAAGTTCTTAACCATAAATTTTCCTAGCTGAGTACTTTACTTAACTCAATTATATTTGCAGATGGCTTTTCAACTAGGATTGCCTTTGTTGTTAGAAATGTTACATTTTTTTGTTGTTATCTTCTGGAATGCCAGTCAATCCAGGTTTCCTGATGGAGGCACACGTCCATTTACTCCACTTAGCGTAGAGCCTAGTCCCTGGCAAGTAGTGATACTTGTTGGGTACAAGTGATCATGGAGTGATCATGGAGGATAAATTAGATGCTGGAATCTTTTGGCCTGTTAGAAAACAAAGAATCTCAAAAGCTTTTATGTATTTGGATTATAGTATCTTCAAGTCACTTGTTTACAGTTTTTCATTGACATATAATTATTTTCATTTGGAGACTCATAGTTACAAAACTTGTTAGCATTTATACACTTATAGTTATGATGTTAACCTGAATACTTCACTAAAGGTAAGACTGAAACATCTAGAATCAGGAGTTTCTCTGATTTAATATTTTAATTAGAAATAACAGTGTTTAATATTAATTATAACTTGATATTGTTGTGTATACCCTATCCAATAAGACAACCATATCCAGCAGAAAGCAAGGTGATGGTAGTTACCACTGACAGTGGTAAAATGTTAAATATTTTCCTTTAAGACTTTGGATCAGTCAAATTAGTTTAATCAGCCAAACAACTGGTCTAGGGTGTGAAAATTTGTTCTTTGACCTTACTGATAAAATGATTATCAGTTGATTCATATACTCAACCTTTGTAGTTCTGTGTCTTAAAATCTTATTTTCTGGTACAATCCAATGGGTAAATATTGCAGAATTTTTGGGTGCAGAACATTCTGCTCTTTTAAGCTCTCAAGAAAGAAACACAAATTGCTTAATACATATTGATTTATCAGTGTGACTATTATAACTTAAGGCATTATTTAATGTTGACACTACCACTGTCATTTAAAAATGCCACGTATTAACAATTCCCAAGCTTTATTCATCACGATCACATTTATACAAGTGGTTGAAATGGACATGATATTTATTCTCTGTACTCATTGTGGCCTCTAATTCAAAACTGATGATATTGACCACCAAAACAAATCTAAAATATTTGAAGCTATTGGCGTGGCAGAATGGGATATGTGATAAATAAATATAAAGGGAAAAAAGGAAAGAAAATATCCAGAAAGACATTGGTGTGGACTTTCTTGATGTAAATGAGTTAATTGTTTGATGAATTCAGGAGCAGAGGTAAAATTAATCATTGATTTTATTTAAGAAAATCTCTGTAAACTTGCCTGTCTGTCCCTAACTTGAAAGGAACTGACCTTTTCTTAGCCCCTGATTTATGCCAGAAATTTTACTGAGTTGTCTATTCCATGAAATATTCTATTTGAGTTCATTTTGGGGTGAGTTTTATAGACTTCTTCTCATTCTCTTTTGCTCTTTTTCCCAACCATCCCAGTTTGCCAGACTGTCTGAAGCGTATAGTCAAGGAAAACCCTTCAGTCCTGGGTAAACTAAAAGGGTGAATTGCTTTATACAGATAAAATAGCATCATTGTAAGCTTAGTTATAAATCATAAAATGAATTTAGACAGCATCGGGTCTTAGCAGTTGTACAAATGATTATATATAAAGCAAAAGACATTAAAAAATTATATAAGACATTAAAAATTATATAAAAAATTTATATAAATTATATAAAAATATATATATATTTTCCCCCTCTGTTTGGAGTATGTGAAAATTAAGAGACCAGAAATAAAAATTTTTGAGGTCACTTTTTGTGCGTATGTGTTGCTTTAAACTGATGTGGATTAAAAAGAAAGAGATGCAAACTATTTACAAATAGGATTAAGACATCTAGACCTTGAAGACGGAATAAAAGGGAAAAATACACAGTTTTCATAAGAACTTGACATGATTATTTATATAAATATGAAAAAAATCAGAGAAAATTTGGTTAATCAATATGGTGTATTAGAAACATCATAATGCTCCTTCTACAGTAAATTTCTCTGACCCACATGCAGCTCTCAAGAAAATATACATTTAATTTTAGGTGTAGCTGCCAATAATATCCTCCTGAGAGTCATTGGTTGGCTTCTCAACAGAAGTTTAATGCGACAGCATAAATAAATGTTTGGTACATATTGCATCTTTTCATAAAGGCAGGCAATTGCTTCCATGTTTATCTCTTCTGGTGTCTCCTTGTAGCCATGAATCTTCAGCCCCAGCATTGTGAACTATTTTCTTCACGGTCTCTCCTCCCATTTAACGATGTGCTTATGTCTCTCCAATCCTTAGAAAACACAAAAAATCTACGCTATTCCTTTATCCTGTATTTCTCTTGCGTTTAGACTTATTTCTTTTCTGTAACTTGCAAATTTTTGGTCCTATTTTTCAATAATCGTGTCACCTTCAAACCTACAAATTAGCTGTGGCCACCATTGCTCTCCTGAAATTCCTCTCTAAGGGCCAGTCCTGACCTCCTGCTACCTGGTTTCTTAGTCTGGACTTCTTTGAAGCCTCTGAAACTCACAAGTGCTTACTCCTGAATGGTTAGTGCTGTCTCAGTCTTTTTGATACTGTGTTTCATGATTGGACTCTTCAATTTCTTCTCTTCTTTGCTGTTTCTTTTTTTTCAGTTTTGGCTGGAGATGGGCTTGAACGTGCCACCCCTGGTATATGGGGCTGGCACCCTACTCCTTGAGCCATAGGTGCTGCCCATTTGCTGTTTCTTTTTTTCAACCACATATAAAGTAACCAATTATCCCAATTTGCCAGACCATCTCACGTTTAGCATTAAGGAAGCCCTGTCAGTCCTGGGTACACTGAACTTGGCCCTTAAATGTTGGCACTCCCTAAAACTCTGTTTTCAGTTCTCCATTTTTCAGTAAGAACTTTCGTGTCCTGCAGAGGCTTCAACTGTAGCTGGGTCAATGCTGGACTGCTTATATTATAGTGGTCCCATACAATTATAATGGAGCTGAAAAATTCCATTTTTGTTGCCTAGTGATGTTGTAGCTGTTGTAATGTCATAATGTCACAGTGTGACACATTACCTTTTCTATGTTTAGTACATTTACTTGTACAAGTACTTACCACTGTGTTAAAATCACCTACAGTATTCAGTACAGTAGCAGTCCTAGGAGCAACACAGCCTAGGTGTGTGGTAGACCCATGTGGGTTTTCCTAGATATCCTCTCTGATGCTCACACAGCAAAATTGCCTAATCATGCATTTCTCAGAACACATCCCCATTGGTAGGTTGACACACTTATGTAGTTAGGTGACGCATTTGCATTGTACTATATTTTGTCATGTATAATGCATACTTTTTTGTCCAAATTTTGAGGGGAAATATAAGGATGCTCATTTTACATGGGTAGTACCAATTCTGTATATATACAAATGTTTTAAATTATTTCATTTATGCTTATACATTAAAAATGCTTCTGCATTAAAAGTTTAACTCTGGAAAGCAATAATGGTCTCTGTATGTAAAATAATACCCTGGAATAATAGTATCTGTATGTAAAATAAATACTTGGTAATCAGTTTTGCTGATCATATGATGAACTTGCAACAAAAGCATTTTTGGCCAGGGAAGAGCAGTATATTTCTCTCTGTACGTGTTAGGCTAGAGGTAGCAATCTGGGTGATATTTGTAAAAAAAAATTGGAAAAATCCTTTGGAAAAATTTAAAACAGTTTTTGTATATTACAAGCATTAAGCTTACAGTATTAAGTATGGTGAAGAGAATGGCAAGTCTTTGGACCCCCTCCCACAGAAAATGCCATCAGATTTTGGAGGCAACAGGAAGAAAAGATTCTCTGGATGTCAAGACAGAAGAAAGCAATTTTCGGGGAAACCTCTAAAAGGGCCAGAAGTGGAGCTGGAGGTAAAGACCTGGATTCTAGAGCAGCTTCAGACTGGGATCTCTGTTTTGGCCAAGATGATACAGAAGAGGGTGAAAGGATTGTGTGAGCAAACTTGTAGAGGATTGCGCTGGGACACCTGTATCGTGCTTTAACTTTACAAATAGGGGTTGGGCATGTGAGGACACAAATGAAAATTTCCCCCAAATCTCCAGCAGCCTATGAGAATCAGGTTTTAGAATTTCATTCTTGTATTATCAATCTCTGAAAGACAGCTTTGAGCTGTCCTAAAATGCCGGTATGGATGAGCTCCCGCTCTCAGTTGATGGCCCATCCAACAGAACTGGGGACATCAAAACAAGAAAGACTGTAGCTGTTAAAACTACATCTGCCATGAGAAGTTAAAACTGCAGAGGACATGAGAAGATAGATTTCACTGTTGTACTAGCCTCTTGTTTTGGCCTGTTATGCAGACGGAACAAAGCTACCACCTATGATCTTCCTTAAAAGAAAACATATTTTTAAAAGAAAAGATTCCAAGTGGAGTATTGTTCATGTGCATAAGAAAAGATGGATGCATCCAGAAGGCACAAAAATCTGGTTTAGCAAAGTCTGGTGGATTACTTAAACAAACAACTTTGCTTGTTTTTGATCACTTTGAAGCCCTTGTTACACAAAGTGCAAAAGCAAGCTCAACAGACTTGAAAACCCAACCTAACCAGCCAACTGCAACCTCTTGATGTGTCAGTAAACAAGCCCTGTTGGGCCCTAAGGAAGAAAGAGTGGACATCGTGGTTGCAGTCAGCTGGTCAGCATTTAACACCTACAAGAAGAATTAGGAACACATCCACCACCTGGCCTAGGTTGTGACTGGATCCTCAGGTCATGGAATGGTGTTAAGGACACAGTGGCTGTGAAATCAATTTAAAAATGCAGCATCAGCAATGCTATGGGTGGAACTGAAGAGAATGAAATTTGCCAGGATGAGGAGAATGACTCTTCAGAAGACATAAAGTAGAAATTGAAGATGATGATACTTCTGATATTGGCAATGCTGAAGAGCTCTTGGCCTTCCATGATATGTAAATATGGTAAATTTGTTACTGGATGCAAAATTTCTTGTACCTTGTATCTATTTTTCTGTTTTGTAATTATTTGTAACATAAAATTTCTTATATCATAATATATTTAAAAATTAACAGTAAGAGTCCTTTATTACACAGAAAACAAGTACCTAAATGTAAACAAAAATTTGAATTAAAAAATTAAAATGAAAGACTTTTTTTCCTGAAAATTTGTGTCAAAAATGTGGATGCACCTTATACACAGAGGTATGTTATACATGGCAAACTATGGTAGAATGGGTAGTAATCCTATGTCTCCAGCCATAAGTGCTCTACTGAACTCCAAACACTATTTCTGAGATAAGGACGTGGTCTGTGGGCTGTGCTCCTAAAATCCTGTGTTCAAATCCAAGCTGACCCCCAGTCACTAAGTATGGAGTCACATGTATAATTTATTACTTACCTCTCTGAATCATAGTCTACTAATTTGAGTGGGGATTATTATGAAGACTAAAGCTAAAAATTATAAAATTCTTAGTGCAGTGCTGGTATGAATCACGTATCAAATAATTTATTACTATTTTTATTTATTATTATTGGCACTATATTTGAATCTAGTGTTTTTCAGCACTTTTTCCACCACAACTCTTCTGAAGAATATAAAAATACTCCAATCAATAGAATGGGTTATTATCACAGAACTTTTAGGTAAGAAAGAGGAGAGAGACATGTCTAGTTTAGAGAAAGGCCCCGTGAGGTTCTGACATTCAAGTTCTTAGGAGATCAGTTTATCTTCAGCTCTTCTTTCCCCATGAGCTGGTTCTAACAAGTTCAAAAGACTTTGTTATTTATGGATGTATAATTCAAAATAAAATAGCAATCATATTTTTAAATCCTCCTTTCATCCCTGAATGTTTCCTGATCCTATTCTGACAATGTGATTATGATTATATATATAATAACCACTAATTAAATCCAACCTATATTTTTTTGCTAGAGCAAAAAATCTTCAAGTTTAGTGTGCAGGTGATCAGAATCATCCCAAGGTTTTGGTAAAACACAGATTTTTGGTCCTTCAACCAAGGTTTCTTATTTCACAGATCTAGAGTCAAACCTGAAGATGCACATTTCCAACAGGCCCTCAGGTGATATGGGGCCAGAGACTACACTTTGAAAACTATTTTAACTTATAGAAATGATTTGGTAATTTAACTTTAACTGAATTTTAACCTCAAGTGTTTTCCTTTTTCCTCCTCTTTCTTCTATTCCTGTTTCTCCTCTTCTCTCTCTCTCTTTTTGCTTTTCTTACCTAGAAATCAGATTGTTGTCTGTGTTCACTCCTTGACATTTTAAATGAATGATATTGGGATTCTACTCATTTTCACTGTTTTATCTAATCATTCTTCATTTCTAAATATAATTTATTGCAGTATGAACAAATTCCAATCATACTTATGACTGTCTTTACAGTTTTAGATTCATGAAACCTGATACTCAGAAAAGAGTTTCAGTGAAAGTGAAGGTTGATAATGTTTAAGTGGTTTGAATTTTAGCTTTTGTTCTTTCTACTTTGCTTGAATGTTTACAAATACATTTTTTGAGTAAAAGTTGCAAAATGTGTATACAATGAAGTTTTTGAAACCACTGGACATGACCAGTACTTCGTTTTGCAGACTTAAGCATAAAAGATTTAAATGGTATTCTCAAAGTCACAATGACAGCTCAAGGATGAACATCCCGCATTTCTTAGTGCATTTCCCACTCTAGCGCACCTTTTCATAATGTTGTACCATTTCATACAGATGGGAGTAATATTAAGGTCACCATTGGATGGGATGGTGGTAGTCCCAGAGCTATCGGTTTCTGTGTACTAGAATAGTTTCCATATCCTAGAATTCCTCCTGTAGATACTCCCAGCTTGGTTTAAAAAAAAAAAAAAGAAAGAAAAGAAATAATTTACCCTCTTGTTCAAATGGTTGAGTTTTAGACACTCAATGTTGTTAGTAAGAATTTTTGCTTTGCTTTCTCCTTGGTTTTCTGCCTGAGAACACAACTATTGTTATAAATATATATTGACGAGCACAACAGTGTGTGGAACGTGCGTAATTATCAAATTGGGAGCACAGAACATTTTAACCTCATGAGAGCTTTCGCTTCCCGGGGTGACCTGTTTGTACTCAGTGCCAAGAGACCTCGAAGTGGCCTGCAGCTGCTCTCCTTTCACCTTCTCAGACTGAAGTGCACCCCTGCAGCAGCTGCAGAGCCCCCCACCTCCTGCTCTTCATATACTTAGAAAAAGGGACTCTTTAATCTTTGCACTTGAGAAAAAGGTTTATTAAGGAAAGAAATGGGGCCGCAGAATTCCTGGGGTGAGCTTCAGGAACCCAGCAGCTGGTGGCTAAGAAGCCATGACAAAATCAAGGAAAGGATTCCCATCTTTTTGAGGCTATGCATGATTAGCCAAGGACATTTGGCTTACAGCTGTCCTTTAGAGGAGACTGCGCTTTGCATCCCCAGGAATGAAGGGTGGCTTTCCATCTAATCAACTTGGAAGCCTCTTGGCAGGCTCACTTTGTTATCTCTAGTTGTGCTTTATTTTTATTCCTTCCTAAAGCCAATTCCATCCAGCCTAGAGATTCTGAAAGCTCTTTTGAAGTTTGCAATAGGAAATGAAATTTCTTGTCTTTCTCCCCACCCCCTCTTTTTTGTTTTAAGTTTTCACTTTATTAAAAGTTATCTTTATTAATTTGTAGACCAGGCCTCTCTCTGCATGGAATTGATTTCAAGAAGATCTGTTGGTGATGATGGCTGTGGGTATGTTCTGCTTCCAAAGTAAACTGATTGAGTATTAAGGCAGAGGTAGAAAATACAGCGGAAGGGGCAATCCCAAATTCAAAAGGCAGCAACAGTAGCAGATTGTTTAAAGAGCTTTTTCAATTAACATATAATAATTGTACATATTTATGGGGCACATTGGATACTTCCATACACGTATATGACATGTAATAATCAAATCAATTGGTATATTACATATCCATCACCTTCATTGTTATGAAAGTTTTGAAAATACTTACAAAACATTCTTGTGTTGGCCACCTCTTTGTAAAATTTTGTAAGGAGTATTTTATAAATAAAGGTACATTTAGTTTCAGTTTTCCATTTTCCCTACATATGGTAAGTCTTGGGACACCCTGCAGTGTATAGACATGGGAGTCCAGGTATCTCTTTGATATACTGATTTCTTTTACTTTGGATATATATCTAACTAGTGGGATTACTGAGTTATTTGGCATTTTTTTTTTTTTTTTTTTGAGAAAACCCCATATTGTTTTTTGTAATGGCTCTGTTAGTATACATTTTAATTAACAGTGTCTTAGTGGCTTTTTAATGACCTTACCAGCATTTATTTGTTTATTTGTGTAGTCTTTTTGATAATTGCCATTCTATTTGGGATAAGAAGATCTTATTGTGGTCTTCATTTGTATTTCTCTGATGATTAGTGATGTTTTTATTCATATATCTGTTGGTGCATATTTTCTTCTGAGAAATTTCTTTTCAGGTCGTTTGGTTATTTTTGAATTAAATTATTTGTGTTTTGCTGTTAACTGATTCGAGTTCCTTATGCACTCTGGATGTACAGTATATGTGGTTGAATTGATAGTTTGCAAATATTTTCTCTCATTCTACAGGTCCTCTCTTCCCCTGTTGATTGTTTCTCTACTGTGCTGGAGCATTTTAGTTTGACGTAATCTCACATATCTACTTGTACTTGTGTTGCTTTTCTTTTGAGATTTTATTTAAAAATATCCTTGCCTCAACCAACATCATGAGCATTTCACCTCTATTTTCTTCTAATAGTTTTATAGTTTTGGATCTCACATTTGAGTCTTTAATCCATTTATTTATTTATTATTTTTTAATGGAATTACTTTAATGCTGTGGCAGGTCTCTTTGAGAATGCTTACCTGATTATTAACAAAATAAAACAATTCTATTTTTAAAAATAATTCATTCACAGTTCATATGGAATAAACTGTAGATTATGTGCAATGGTGTTGTATGAACAAGCTATTTTCATCTTAAAATTAGAAATTTGATAATCCAGTTATTTTATTGACTTTGAAGTCAAAGTATTTTGCCAGATAGAATATATTATTATCTTCATTAAAATATCTCAAGTCTTGACATGGGAAATACTTTTCTTCTTTGGTTATTCACACTGATTTTATAACTTTGTGCTATTAAAAACATATATGCACATGGGGCGGCACCTGTGGCTCAAAGGAGTAGGGTGCTTGCCCCATATACTGGTGGTGGCAGGTTCAAACCCGGCCCTGACCCAAAACTGCAACAAACAAACAAACAAACAAACAAAAAACCCCACATATATGCACAAAACAATTTGTATACAATGACAAGAGCATGAGTCCTGTTGTGCTGTATTGTTAGCTATCAAAATTTATTTTATAAACCTCAATGTGTAAAATAAGAATTTGATCTTTTATTAAAAAATGCATGTAATTTCACCAATACATTTATTTTAGTCATTTATTAATTGATTTTCCCTACGTACTTCTATAGCACATAAACTGATACAGTCTTTGTCATCTTTGAAGCATGACTTCCAAAGAATGTATAGGATGGCCCCAAAGTTAACTATCTATAGGAAAAATTATAACAACAGATATCTGGGAATGCATTTTCTGTGAGTGGGAGAGAAGACTGTGTGTGTGTGTGTAGAAAGAGATGGCCAACATGTAAAGAATATTTTTGTAAATATTCATGAGCAGTGGCTCATGCCTGTAATCCCAGCACTGTGGGAGGCTGAGGCGGGTGGATTGCCTGAGCTTATGAGTTTGAGACCAGCCTGAGCAAGAGCAAGACCCTGTTTCTGAAAAAAAAAAAAAAAAAAAAAAAAAAATAGCCAGGTGGGTGCCTGTAGTCCCAGGTACTCAGGAGGCTGAGGCAAGGGCATTGCTTCAGCCCAAGAGTTGGAGGTTGCTGTGAGCTATGATGCCATGGCACTCAGGGTGACAAAGTGAGACTGTGCCTCAAAAAGAATTTTTTTTTTTTTTTCTTAAATGATCTTTATTATGTTGGTGAAGTTCCTGTCTGTTACTGGTTTGTTGAGTGTCCCTTTTTTTTCTCAGAAAAAAATGTTGTTTTTGATCATTAAGACGATCAGATGGTTCTACTTTTCATATAATTAATTCATTAATGTTGAACTAATTTCGCATTTCTGGGATAAACATCAGCTGGTCATGTGCATTTTGTGTGTGTATATGTGAGTATAGATTCATGTGCACTTGTGAGAAATAATACTGACAGTCCCTATGTCCTTTACCTAGATTTCTCCAATGGTATCATGTGGAAAATTGTAGTACAATATTAGAACCAGGATATGACACATTGGTCTAAGTAAGATGTTGAACATTTTCATCACCCCAAGAATTCCTCCCAATGATTTTTTTAATATCAAGCTCCACCTCATTTCCTTCTTTCCATCCATAACCCATGGCAACCACTAATCTGTTCTCTATTTCTGTAATTTTGATGTTTCAAGATATCACACAGTTAGAATCATACAGTAAGTGATCTGTTGAGACTGGTGTTTTTCACTCATGATTCTCTGGAGATTTACATCTATTGTTGCATGTATCAATAGTTTGTTCACTTTTATTGCTAAGTACTAGTCTATGATATGCATTTACCAGTTTAACCATTTATCCTTTGAAGATACCTGGCTTGCTCCCAGTATTTGACTATTATGAATAAGACTGCTATAAACATTTGCACACAAGTTCTTGTGTGGATATCCATTTTCATTTTTCTGAGAACACAGGGTTATATGATGGTTGCATGTTTAGTTCTTAAAGACATGTCAAACTGTTGTAAATGTTAAGATTTTTTTCTCAGCACTGCATTAGCCATGTTTCACATGTTTTGCTATGTTGTAGGTTCCTTTTCATTCAATTCAATTTCCTTTAAAAATTTCCTTCAATGCTACCTCTTTGACACACGGATTATTAGAGGTGTTGTATTTAGTTTCTGAGATTTTGTGGCCCTCCTTTCTACTGATTCTAGTTTGAGTCCATTGTAGTGGAGTATCCGCTCTATATGAGTACTCTAAATTATTTTAAGTTGTAAAGGTCTAGGATTTTGTCTATCTTGCTATATGTTTACAGATATTTAAAAGAATGCTGTTGTGTGGAATGTTCTATAAATGCCAAATAGATTCTTAGAGTTGATGCTGTTCAGCTCTACATTCTTGTTCATTTTCTGCTAGTTTCATTAATTTTTGAGAGAGGTGTTGAAATCTCTCCATTCTTTTCCAGTTCTGTCAGTCTTTCCTCACATGTTTTGCCGCTCTGGTGTTTGGAGCATAAAAATGGAGCAATGTAAGATTGCTTGTATTTTTAGTAGAGGGACTCTTGTGTCAGTGTTGTTTCTGGTAATTTTCTGTGTTCTGAAATTGACTAACTGATATGACTATAACCGTTCTCGATTTCATTTGAATAATATTTGCATGGCATATCCTCTTCCATTGTTTTGCTTTCAACTTGCTGATATAATTATATTTAAAATGATTTTCCTATAATCAACATATGGTCAACTATGTTTTTTAATTCACTTTGCCAATCTCTTTTAATTGATATACCAAAATAATTTACTACTAATGTGATTATCTGTATGCTAAGCTTCAGTTTGCTGTCCTAGTTTTGGGTTTTTATTTGTTCTATTATTAATTTCTCTATTTTCTTTTTCCTGATTTCCAGTGGGTTACTTGAATATTTTTTTAGAGTTACATTTCTATGTATTGACAGTATATTTCAGTGTATCTCTTTTTATGGCTTTTACAGTTGTTTGTTGGGTATTAATACTATATACACATAACTTATCAGGGTCTACTATATCATCATTTTATAAGTTATAGTGAAATGTAGACACCTTATCTTCTTTTTACTCTCATTTAGACTATAATTATACAAATATTTCCTTTATATACATTTGAACTACATCAGATAGAAAGTGTTATAATTTTGCCTCAACTGTCAGACAAAATTTAGGAAACTCAAGAAGGGAAATATATTTACTTATATTTTTATTCTTTTGATTTTTAATTTGCTGCTAATGTTCCAAAATTCCTTCTGTTATTACTTCTTTGTTTAGATAAATTATCTTGGTTATTCTTTTAGTTAGAGTCTACTCATCCATTTTCTTAATTTTTCTTTTCATTTGAGACTGTCTCAATTTCCCCATCATTTCTTGTATATATGCTACGTTCACTCAATATAGAATTCTCATTTGAAAGTTCTTTTCTTTCAGCATTTGAAAAATATTGTGTCACTTGCATCTGACCTTTACAGTTTCTGATAACCAGAATCCACAAAGAACTCAAGCAAATCATCAAGAAAAGATCAAACATCCTCATTAAAAATTGGGCAAGAGACATGATCAGAAACTTTTGTTACAAAGATAGACTAATGGTCAACAAACACATGAAAAAATGCTCATCATCCCTAATCAACAGGGAAATGTAAATCAAAACCACATTGAGATATCCCCTAAACTAAACCAGTGAGAATGGCTCACATTATAAAGTCCCACATGCTGGCATGGATACAGAGAGAAAGGAATGCTCATATGCAATTGGTGAGACTGCAAACTGGCACAACCTCTGTGGAAAGAAGTGTGGAGATTTTTTAAAGAACTAAAAGTAGACCTACCATTTGATCCTACAATCCCACTACTAGGTATTTACCCAAAGGGAAAAAAGACATTATATCATAAAGATACCTGCATTCTAATGTTTATAGCAGCATAATCTATAATTGCAAATATGTGGAAACAACCCAAGTTCCCTTCCATATATGGATGGCTTAATAAATTTTTTCACATGGATGGCATATTATTAGCCATACAAAAAGATAGAGATCTAATATCTTTTATAAGAATCTGGATGGAATTATGAATAGGCAAGAAAGAAAAAAATAAGGAAAAGTTTACAGGATATATTGATAATCTGTGAATTCTTAACCTGTTTGCCTATCAGTCAGTAGCCACATTTTATACTGGCATAATAAGTCTCCAGACATATATGGTTACTGATCACAAAACACATGAATGTAAAATTAAAATTCAAGAATTTCTAGGTTTGCATTTTAAGAAATATTATAAAGAAAAATAAAACATTACCTTCAAACTATTAAGAAACAAAAGACCAAACAAACTGAGAGTTATTCAAGAGAGACTACTCAATAATTGATTTAAAAAATCTAGAGTTTAGTGGAATTTTGCCTTGGGCCAGCTCTAATGTATATCTATAAAGTAACATTAGAGCACCTTTTGAATACTAGATGCCACAGAGTTACTTCCTTTTTGGAAATATTAATAGCTACTCCTCCAAGCCATATGCCAAAAATTTAAAGTCCTAAAAAAGCAAGAAAAGATTGAGATATTGCCACAGTGGAACCTAAGGGGAAAAAAATGACAACTAAATGTAATATAGTATACTTGATGAGATTCTGGAGCAGGACAAGGACATTAAGTAAAAACTAAGGAAACCTGAATGAACTATGGCCTTTATTTCCTTTAGTTAACACTTTGTTGATACCAATTCATCCATTATGACAAATATACCACAATAATATTTAATTTTAATAATAGGAGAAACTGGGAACAAGATTTATAGAAACTATATTGCTCTGCATTATTCTAAAATAAAATTTATTAAAAAAAACATGATTCAGAAGCATTTGGCTTTAAAAGTGTAGACGTTTTAAAAACAATTTAACATAGTTAATTTTATTTAGGGTATATTTTGTTTATTTTATCTGATTAATTTATTTATTTACTTTTTATTTTATCTTATTTTTTTGCAGTTTTTGGCCAGGGCCGGGTTTGAACCCACCACCTCCAGTATATGGGGCTGGCACCCTATTCCTTTGGGCCACAGTCAGCACCCACTTTTTATTTATTTATATATTTATTTATTTGAGACAGAGTCTTACTTTATCACCCTTGGTAGAGTACCATGTTGTCACAGCTCATAGTAACCTCAAACTCTTGAACTTTAAGCAATTCTATTGCCTCAGCCTCCCAAGTACCTGGGACTACAGGCATCCACCACAATACCCTGGCTATTTTGTTGTTGTTGTTGTCATTGTTGTTCAGCAGGTCCCAGTCAGGTTCCAACCCACCAGTCTTGGTGTATGTGGCTGGCACCTTAGCCCTGAGCTACAGGAGCTGCCTACTAGTGTATATTTTAATATGTAGGATATAACAAAACTCATGCATAAATAAGTCATAAAACCATTTTATTATAGAACTTATAAATTATATTCCATAGAGAAAATAATATAGTGGACCCAAATGTATTTATTATCAAACTTCTAAAGTTCCTCACTTTTTGCCATTTTTGTTTTCTTATTTCTTCTGTTTACCATTTTTTTTTGTTTGTTTTTTTTTAATTTTTGTTGTTGTTGTTGTTGTTGTTGTTGTAGTTGTTGCAGTCTTCAATGTCAAATCTGAGATGGCACATCATTCTTAAATTCTTCATTGTCCATTGTTAATATATCAGGAAATGGTAAAACATAACTACTATGGTGCTCTTTTACTTGATGTAATTCCTGGTAGCTCTCTAATAGGAGGCAAGACCCTGCCCATAATCAGTTTTCCTGGGTTATTTGAAAAATTAATTTTTGGGTGGGGGCGGAGACAAGATGGCTGACTGAAGCCAGCTTCCCACAGAGGCTCCTGTCCAGAAGGAGAGTTAAAGGACAGAAATTTAGCAAGTAACCTGGTGGATTTGAGCTGCCCCATGAGAGAAGTTTGAAGAATGCACATCAACCCCGCTGAGGTAGGCTGTGACCACAAGGATATAAACAAAATGTACAAAATCCACCACCAAGTGGATGGGAGTCCCCTCCCTCATGAAAACAGCTTGGAGTGCTCCACAAATAAACAGGCAGAGTTCAAAGGTCCTCCCACTACAGTCCACGGGAGAGACCCTCTAAAAACTGGACCTACCTCCTCTACTAGGGTGCCACGGCGTTCTCCTGCCAGGCATAAAACTGTATAAAACTGTATATATTCTCTACCTGCAACTCTGAGCTCCCAGCACTCTCCTCCACTCTCACTCTGAGGTCTGAAGGCCTGTCCCCCAGGATTCCAGATTTTGGGGTGATTTCTTGAGGGGTGTGGACAGAACCTGAACTATAGCTGGTCAATGCTGACTCTGGGGCACAGGAGCCAGGAGAGGACGGTTGGCTGAGAGGGAACCACACTAGAGCAGCAGTTCCATGAGGCACCGAAAAGCAGCTGTCTTTTAGCAACAATACAGCTCACTCCTGGATATTCTGAAGCCACACCCTCTGTCTCCCTGGGCAACCAGAGGAGGCCGGCAACCACCACAATCAGATCTGGGACAGAAACACAGGCCCTGTGAGTAAAGGATTTGCCTGAGGCGGTACTGACTTGGGTGGAGCGCAGGGACTAGAAACACACTCACAGACCAGGAAGTTCCCAGGGAGGGGCTGACCAGAGAACTGCTTTACTGAGCCTAAGATGCACCTGGACCTCAGGTGATCGTCAGCCTATAGACAAAGTAAGGCAGCAGAATAGAACTGACGGGAATTTAGCACAAACAGAAACAAAATCCTGCAAAGTTGTTCTGTTAGTAATATCAATCAGAGGCAGGGCTGGAACTGAGTGAACACCCCCCAGCCTTCATCAAGCGCCTGAGGTTGTCAGGCCTCGCCTCCTCCTGATAGATAAAGGCAGAGCGCAGAGGCCTGGCTGAACAGAAATAGAATCCTTGTGAATCAGGCAGGTGCAAACCCCTGGAGTATCTGTTCACTACAGGCAACTGGGTCAACCAACTGCAGGACTATATGTGACTGGGTGTGACAGAGGTGTAAGGCAGGGAAGGAGATATCAACCTTCCCAGACTGATCTATTTGCTGGGTGGCTCTTCCTGACTCCACACAGCACTGGAGCAAGCCATATCAAAATAGCCACCAGATCCCTGTGATCCAATTCCCAGACACCTCTTAAACTCTCCCACCTGAGACACGTGTTGACTGAGACAATTGATTTGGACCTTTTGAACTGAGCCAATTGCCTGAGGACTATTCAGGTGGTGCCCTGGGTGTGTGGTTGTAGAAAGGTTTGATTTTCCTTTTCAAATTGTTGCCTGTGGTGGGTGGGGTGACTTAAATGCTGGTATTTCTCCACAGCTGAGACTTCAACCCAGAGTTACTGTTTAACTCGGGTCAAACGGAAACCAGCTGAAAACAAGACAGAACCACTTAGCCCCACCACACCAAACAGGGCCCCAGTTTCTCAGGCCATAGCACTGTACGGGTCCTCGACAAAGCTCCAGGGGAAAAATCAAAGGGTGTAAAACAATAATAGGGCAAAATCAGCGGAAAAACTCTGGTAACATGAATAACCAGAATAGATCAACCTTCCCAAGGAAAGATATGGCAGATGTAACTGAAGATCCCATTCATAAACAACTGGCTGAGGTATCAGAAATCAATTTCAGAATTTGGATTGCAAACAAGATCAATAAAGTGGAGGAAAATTTAGAATTAGAACTTCGAGAAGCAAGTCAAAAGTCGGAATTAGGAATTCGAGGAGAAAGTCAATAGTTGTCTCAAGAATTTAACGAATTTAAGGACAAAACCACCAAAGATTTAGACACACTGAAGCAAGAATTTGCAGTTCTCAAAGAGCTGAAAAATACAGTAGAATCCCTCAGTAACAGAGTGGAGCAAGCAGAAGAAAGGAATTCTGACATTGAAGACAAAGCCTTTGAATGCTCCAAAACTCTCAAAGAGGAAGAAAAATGGAGAGCAAACACAGACCATTCTCTCAGAGAGCTCTGGGATAATTCGAAGAAGGCTAATATCTGCCTCATTGGAATCCTTGAAACCGATGAAGGGGCCTTGCTAGGCACAGAGGCCCTTCTCCATGAAATTATGAAAGAGAATTCTCCAGACATGCCTAGAGATTCTGAAATTCAGATAGCAGACAGTTTCAGAACCCCTGCACGACTCAATCCCAATAAGACATCCCCCAGGCATATCATAATTAACTTCACTAAAGTTAATATGAAGGAGAAAATTCTCAAAGCCACCAGATGTAAGAAAGCCATTACCTACAAAGGGAAGAATATTACAATGACTGCAGATCTCTCTGCTGAAACTTTTCAAGCCAGAAGAGGGTGGTCATTGACTTTTAATCTCCTAAAGCAAAATAACATTCAGATCCTGTATCCAGCTAAACTGAGTTTCATTTATGATGAAGAAATTAAATACTTTAATGACAATCATATGTTGAAGAAATTTGCCATAACCAAACCAGCTCTTCAGGATATTCTCAGACCTATCCTCCACAAAGACCAACGCAATTCTCTATCAAAAAAGTAAACTCACTCAGAAACTTTTGATCAAACTCCAATTTCCACACTGGTGAAGGGATTAAAAATGTCCACTGGACTTTCAAAAAACTCAATACCCAAAATTTTACCAGACTTATCAATATTCGCCATTAATGTGAACAGCTTAAACTGTCCTCTAAAGAGGCATAGTTTAGCTGACTGGATACAAAAACTCAGGCCAGATATTTGTTGCATACAAGAGTCACATCTTACCTTAAAAGACAAGAGTCACATCTTACCTTAAAAGACAAATATAGACTCAGGGTAAAAGGATGGTCATCCATATTTCAGGCAAATGGTAATCAGAAAAAAAAAAGGTGTTGCAATTTTATTTGCAGATACAATAGGCTTTAAACCAACAAAAGTAAAGAAGGATAAGAATGGTCACTTCATATTTGTTAAGGATAATACTCAATATGATGAGACTTCAATTATTGATATCTATGCACCTAACCAGAATGCACCTCAATTTATAAGAGAAACTCTAACAGACATGAGCAACTTGATTTCCTCCAGCTCCATAATAGTCAGAGATTTCCAACACTCCTTTGGTAGTGTTGGATTGATCCTCCAATAAGAAGCTGAGCAAAGAAATTTATTTAAACCTAACCATCCAACATTTGGATTTAGCAGACATCTACAGAACATTTCATCCCAACTAAACTGAATACACATACTTCTCATCAGCCCATGGAACATACTCCAAAATCAATCACATCTTAGGTCACAAGTCTAACCTCAGTAAATTTAAAGGAATAGAAATTATTCCTTACATCTTCTCGGACCACCATGGAATAAAAGTTGAACTCAGTAACAACAGGAATCTGCATACTCATACAAAAACATGGAAGTTAAATAACCTTATGCTGAATGATAGCTGGGTCAGAGATGAGATTAAGAAGGGAATTACCAAATTTTTGGAACAAAATGACAATAAAGACATAAATTATCAGAACCTGTGGGATACCGCAAAGGCAGTCCTAAGAGGGAAAATTATAGCACTGCAAACCTTCCTCAAGAGAATGGAAAGAGAGGAAGTTAACAACTTAATGGGACATCTCAAGTAACTGGAAAAGGAAGAACATTCCAACCCCAAACCCAGAGAAGAAAAGAAAGAACCAAAATTAGAGCAGAATTAAATGAAATTGAAAACAAAAGAATTATACAACAGATCAATAAATCAAAAAGTTGGTTTTTTTAAAAGGTCAATAAAATAGATAAACCTTTAGCCAACCTACTCAGGAAAAAAAAAGTAAAATGTTTAATCTCATCAATCAGAAACAACAAAGATGAAATAAGAACAGACTCCTCAGGAATTCAAAACATCTCTAATGAATATTACAAGAAACTTTATTCTCAGAAATAGGAAAAACTGAAGGAAATTGACCAGTACTTGGAAGCACATCACCTTCCAAGACTTAGCCAGAATCAAGTGGAAATGTTGAACAGGCCCATATCAAGTTCTGAAATAGCATCAACCATATAAAACCTCCCTAAAAAGAAAAGCCTGGGACCAGATGGTTTCATGTCAGAATTCTACCAAACCTTTAAAGAGAAATTAGTACCTATATTTCTCAACCTGTTCCAAAAGGTAGAAAAAGAAGGAAGACTACCCAACACGTTCGATGAAGCAAACATTACCCTGATCCCCAAACCAGGAAAAGACTCAACAAGAAAAGAAAATTATAGACCAATATCACCAATGAATATAGATGCAAAAATATTCAACAAGATCCTAACAAACAGAATCCAGCAACACATCAAACAAATTATACATCACGACCAAGTCGGTTTTATCCCAGGTTTTCAAGGCTGGTTCAATATCCGTAAATCTATAAGTATGATTCAGCACATAAAAAAATTAAAAAACAAAGACCACATGATTCCCTCAATTGATGCAGAAAAAGCTTTTGATAATATGCAGCATCCCTTCATGATCAGAACACTTAAGAAAATTGGTATAGAAGGGACCTTTTTTAAACTGATAGAGGCCATCTACAGCAAACTCACAGCCAATATCATATTGAATGGAGTTATATTGAAATCATTTCCACTCAGATCAGGAACCAGGCAAAGCTGCCCATTGTCTCCAGTGCTCCTTAGCATTGCAATGGAAGTTTTAGCCATCACAATTAGGGAAGAAAAGGAAATCAAGGGTATCCATATAGGGTCAGAAGAGATCAAACTTTCGCTTTTTGCAGATGATATGATTGTATATCTGGAAAATACCAGGGATTCTACTACAAAACTCTGAGAAGTGATCAAGGAATACAGCAGCATCTCAGGTTATAAAATCAACATTCATAAATTGGTAGACTTTATATATACCAACAATAGTCAAGCTGAAAAAAAAGTTAAGGACCCTATCCCATTCACAGTAGTGCCAAACAAGATGAAATATTTGGGAGTTTATCTAACAAAGGACTTGAAAGATCTCTAT
This sequence comes from Loris lydekkerianus, assembly GCA_963574355.1. Classification (NCBI taxonomy): domain Eukaryota; kingdom Metazoa; phylum Chordata; class Mammalia; order Primates; family Lorisidae; genus Loris; species Loris lydekkerianus. Next base: position 21,285 of record CAUYPK010044376.1, read on the forward strand.
AAAGAGAACTATGAAACTCTAAGAAAAGAAATAGCTGAAAATGTTAACAAGTGGAAAAACATACCATGCTCATGGCTGGGAAGAATCAACATTGTTAAAATGTCCATACTACCCAAAGCAATATACAATTT
>CAUYPK010044379.1:0-71923 GCA_963574355.1 Loris lydekkerianus
AGCAAGGCCCGGCCTGAAACTGCCTCTACCTAGATACAGCCAATGTGGTACCATGCCACTGGCCCGACCCTGTCACTCACCTCTTCCCCCGCCTTCTTTCCCTGCCCCTTCTCCACAATAAAAAAAAAAAAAAAAGAAGTACACTTCAAAAATCTCCCACCATGATCTCTACCAGGTACCAGCATCTGAACTGCAGTACTCTGCTTTCCTTACAGTTACTATGGATAAATTCTCCAAGGCCAAACCTTGTCTTTGTGCACTAGAACTCATTCCCTTAACAAATTCAGGCACAGGTCAGCATGGTGGCTCGTGCCTGGAATTCTAACACTCTGGGAAGCCAAGCAGGAGAACTGCTTGAGCTCAGGAGTTCCAGACTAGCCCAGAGACCCTGTTTCTACTAAAATTAGAAAAATCAGCCGAACATCATGGTGGGCACCTGTAGTTCCAGCTACTCATGTGACTGAGGCAGTAGGATCGCTTGAACCCAGGAGCCTGAGGTTGCTGTGAGAGAGGCTGATGCCATGCAATGCTAGCCTGAGGCAATAAAGTGAGACTCTCTTGAAAAAAATTTGAGGATATTTCTATAGCAATTCTCTCCTCTCTACAGCAGCATGAATTTTGCCTTTGTACTAGATCACTACTAGTATCACATAAATATGCTGTTATTATACAGTATTTTACTACTTCTATGCTATTTTATATATTGTTCAACCCCTCTCCTCCCTCCATCAGCTACTCCATTTATCTGCTCCTCTTTAGAGCACAATTCCTCAAAGGAGGAGTAGTATAGATGTGCAGTCTACAATCCCTTTCCTCCAGTTCTTTAAATAAACTCACTACTCCTTTATTTCCAAGGTCAGCAGTGGCCTCCATGTTTCTGACTCTACTGGCCATGTCTTATTTTTTTGCATGTGTGTGAGATAGTCCTTCTGCATCACTGGATGCAGTATCCTGGGGTAAAGTGCCATGACATCATCCTAACTCACAACAACTTCAAACTCAAGCTCAGCAATCCCCCTGCCTCAACCTCTTCAGTAGCTGGCACTTCAGGTACCTGCCATCACATGTGGCTAATTTTTCTGTTTTTAAGTAGAGACTAGTCTTTTTCTTGCTGAGGCTGGTCTTGAGCTCCTGACCTCAAGAGACCCTCCCTCCTCGCCCTCCTAGAGTGCTGAGACACAGGCAGGAGCTGCTGTGCAGGCATAACGGTCACTTCTTATCTTACTCTCCCCATCAGCTTTTGATGGAGCTGATAATGTGCTCCTTGGGAAATTGCTCACCTCATTTGGATTCCAGAACAGCACACTGCAGCTGAAAATCAATCTCTCTTCATCTGGTTCCTCCTTATGATGTCATGATGTTGGAGCATCCCAAGACTTAGTCTTTAAATCCCTTCTCTGCCTACAGTTGTTCCCCAGGTGATCTCACCTGGGTTTATGGCTTTAAATTCCATATTTATATTATTGGCTTTGATTTCTAACCTTAGCTTAAAGTGCATATATGCAATTGCCTTCTCCCCAGTTCCACTCTGACGTCTATGAAATATTTTAAATCTAATATGTACAAAGCTAAACATCTGATCATCAGCTTACACCTGCTTCTGCATCTTCCTGCTTTCAGTAACCACCAAATCCTTCCTATCAGGGTCCACACCCCAAACCCTGGAGTCATTTTTTACTCCATTTCCACCCTACCAGCCTCTCTTACTCCAGATCTGATCTGTGAAATAAGTCAGAATGTGGCTACTACTCAGCACCTCTATCACCCATTTCTCTTCACCATTCTACTCAGACCTGCCTGCTCTCCTTCCAGCACTCCAGGGCGGGTCCCATCGCAGAACTTTGGCCCTTACTGTTCCCTATTCCTAGAATGCTCTTTCCTATGATGGTTTCACAGCCTGTTATCAAGTTCAGATCTTCATTCAAATGTTGTTTATGAGGAAAGCCACTTCTGATCACTCTCTTTAAAATTACAAACCTCTCACAAAGCTGCAGGTGTTAGCGTGGATGTGGAGAGAAGGGAACACTTTTACACTGTTGGTGGGACTGCAAACTAATACAGCCTCTTTGAAAGGAAGTATGGAGAATCCTCAAAGATCTCAAAATAGACCATCCATGGGATCCCACAATCCCATTACTAGGCATCTACCCAGAAGAAAAAAAAGCATTTTATCATAAGGACATTTGCACTAGATTGTTTATCACAGCTCAATTTATAATCACCAAGATATGGAAATAACCTAAATGCCCATCAACTCAGGAATGAATTAATAAACTGTGGTACATGCATATCATGGACTACTGTTCATCCATAAAAAGTGATGGGACTTTACATCTTTTGTATTAACCTGGGTGGATTAGAAACCCATTTTTCTTAGTAATGTATCACAAGAATGGAAAACTAAGTATCCAACGTACTCAATTAAAATATGAAGCCAGTAGACGATCTAGTACACGCCCACAGAAGAGAAACACTCAATTCAATTCGAGTTGGGCGGAGGGGGAACAAAAGAAGGGGGGCAGGGGGAATGGGGTCTTCCCGTCAATGGACACCCTGTAAGGACTTAGGGCACACCTCGCATGACACAACCACAGAGGGACTCCACCTAACAAATGCAAACATTGTCACCTACTTGTTTGTACCCTCACATTCATCTGAAATTAAGGAAATGAAAAAAAATGTGTACACCTCACTTCTCCCAGCATAACCTGACCTTTCCGATACTTAAACTTCATTAATACCTTATCAACTCCTAGCATACTCCATGTTTACTTTTTTTTATTTTGTTTGGAATTTAACCACTAGACAATGTGGTCTAAAAGTACTTTCTGTGGTGATACAAATGTTCTGTATCTGTACTGTCCAATGTGGTAGCTGCTAGCTACACAAGGCTATTGAGTGTTTGAAACACATCACTTAATTAAGTTCAAAATAAAATAACCACATGTCACTAGTGCGGACCATTTTGCCAGAACAGTTTACATGTAAGCTGCATGAGAACAGGGAGTTTTGGCTTGTTCAGACTGATGCATCATAACTCCAGCACCTGCATCAGCCGGCACACAGCAGGTGCTCAGGGTATACCTGTGGATTCAATTAATCATTTGCTTTTCTTTCAGGCTTCATTTTCCTGGTTGAACATTGCCCAGGACATGATATTTGGATGAGGAAGGTAGTAAAGGTTTTAGTTCCCATTCACCCTGCAGCACTTAGTGCAAAGCACAAACTATGCAAATTGTTACTTAGAACAGGGCAACCAGGTTTTACAGATTATCACCTGGTTGTTTAGAGTGAGCAGTTTTCCCTCTGCTTTCTGACACTGCTGCCACTATCAATATGAAAAGAAAGGCGAGGATCCTGGGAGAGAGTCTTAGATATTAAGGTGTGTGCCTGTTTGTCTATTGTCGTTGCTTTTATGACTAAGGAATTTAGGTTCCAAATTTTTTCAATCCTTTTACATACTTGAAACCCCATGTAGGCTGCCAAGACTCAGCTGCAGAAGAAAGGCCAAATAAGAGAAGGAAAAAATAACAACAGCCTGGGAGGAAAGCCAACCAAAAAAAAAAAAAAAAAAGAAAAGAAAAGATCTCACATAAACTCAAGCTCCTTAAACTCAATAATGATTAGCATGAGAGTATAAATCTCATCTCTCTATCAAGAAAGAAATTCTACCAATCGCATATGGGGAAGATTTAACAGCATTGTATGTCTGAGATAAAAACAAATACTCTTTCATTTTTTATTAAGTCTTTTACCGAGTGCCCCGAACTTATTTCTGTGTGATCCTCCTTCCTTCCTCACTTAGTATTGCTCCATTATTATTGTTTAGTGAAGTATCATGAAATAATCGGCACCCAGGTTGAGCTCTCTCAGTCTTGGCAGAGCAGCGCCCACGTCCTCACGGTGGAGAAATCTACACTCTCCATACCCCGTCTGACTTTCCAGGAGAGAGGGAAGACGAGCAGAAGTAGCAGAGAAGAGAAAGACCGTCTCTCTTTGTTTTCACTGTCAATTCCTGACACAAATGTAGTCACAAAATATATTCTCCCAGATGTGAAGATTCTGCCAGATCTTTCATAAATTTGACCGTTTATTTTTTTAATGCTTTAGTTTCTTCATCTAAAATGGGGATTATAGTAATATTGCTTATCTTACGGTATTATGATACAGATTAAATAGTGCTTACTCTAGATCATAAGCACTTGGTGAATGTTTGCGGCTTCAGCTATTCTACAATTTTAAACTATTGTATGAGTTGGTCCAAATACTTCACTTTCCCAATTAGGACTGGAGATGTTAATTATTTAAACAGATACTTTAGGTGTCTTAATAAAGGTCTTGAAAGCAGCTCCTCCTTTTCTGTGCTCATGTTTCTTGCAATACACTCTCCAAATGCTCATCATTTCCCCTTATTCTTTGCCATTCTGTTCTTGATTGTCACATAAGGAGTAAAATGAGTAACCAGAGCTGGAAAAATTAGAGGCAGCAAGTGTGGCTTTGGTTGCAAGGAAGCACTTATTTTGATCTTCACGTTTTTTTCTTCGTCTACATGGGAGTCATCCGATTGATCAGCTGGAGGATCCATTCATCCAAAACTCTGGCAGGCTTTGTGACATTAGCATCTCTGTCCTATGTGTCCTATGTGGAAGGTGGGTCTAGGGCTGAACCTAGATAGAGAGACGGGGCCAGTGTAGGAGTCTTCGATTTCTAGTTGATAAAATTTCCAAAACTTTGGTGGTCTCTTCTGTTGGGATCAAGAGCCGATTGCAACTCACCTTCCCCTGGCCAACATGCCTGCACACCACCACCGCAAGGAGCTAGGGCCTGGGCTTCCTAAACAGAATCAGAAGCCAGGCTCACCAACATCCATGGGCTATAACCCACCCAGCACTTACTAGCTATTAAGTCTGGTACTAAATGATTTACTCTTGAAGTGCCTGCAGTGGTGTCCTCCTGATTGCTGATCTCATTTTGCATCCCAGTGCCAAATAGTTCCCCGGGGACTGCTGAGTAAAACAACAGGAAAAGTTCCAATAACCATCACATCCTTAATAAAATGCAGCTCTTAAAGTAGACGACCTTCCTGGAACCATCCCAAGTAGCCTGACACTCCCGTTTTCTTTAGGCACTTCATGAGCCTGTCAGTTACTGAAATTAGCTACATTTAATAAATGATTCCCTCTGCTGGCTACTTGGCCAATAAAGTCATTTTAGGGACTGGCCTTATTTAGATAATTACCCTAAAACAGGAAGGAAATATTGTGTATAAGGACAGTGCTGTGGGGAGAAATCTTTGACTAAAAATAACAACTTCTGAGAAAACTGTTTACAGCAGATCCAGAAAACTGCAAATAAATGAACAGAGCTGGCAACTCATTCTGAATCTGAGATAAGCAATCCTAAATGAGACAGCTGGATTTTATATGGTGCACAAATATGTGCTATGAAACCCAAATCAGAGATACTCACCAAAATATTCTATACTGCTGGAGCTAAGTAACATTGGCCAAATACACTAATCCCAGGGACACAACCTTGGCCTAATTGTCTGATCTCTCTGGGCTTACCCTTGTCTTTTCATCATTAGTTCCACTTATATTTTTATTTTTTCATTTTCTATCTTCGTTAAAAGTTTAATGCCACGAAGGCTATGCTGAACAGTTTGATGAGATTGTATATGAAAGCAGCACATTGTACCCCTTGATTGCACTAATGTACACAGCTATGATTTAACAATACAAATAAATAAATTTAAAAAGAGGAATCACAAATGGAAAAAAAAAGTTCATATCCTGATACTATCAACGATAAATACCTTGGGACTCAAAAATAAGTATTTCTTATATTATGCTTCTAGTGAATTTCTCTTATAGTTTTTTTTAAATCTGCTTTTGACAAGGTAACTGATAACAATGGATGTGGTATAATTTCAACCACAAATAGAAAGACTTCTTTAGTTTTAGTCTTGGTTTTTATCATGATCAGCACGAGGTCTTTTTCTCTCTACATGAAGATCTTTGAAATGGTTATGCTTACTAAATTAAGTTTGTTGTATGCCCCATATACCATTAGCTTGTATTATCTATATGTGATTGGCTAGCCAGATGGACCCCCTCTTTTACAGAGGTCTGGGAGGGCAATTTCATTCCATGCACAGATCACCATAACTATCCCAAACTGTCCAAAACAGATGTCTCAAACTCTACTACTCAATGTTCAGGCATTGATCATTTTTGTTAACAGATGCTCATTACTTGAGTTTTCATCTGTAAGTTAGTTTGAAGCATTTACAAATCATACAGCTATACCCTGTTATGTATTAAGACACAGATCTAGAACCGTTCCCTCGGGTGTATAAGAGCAACTAATGCTTTAAACTTGTTATAATCCAAAGCAGTTATGAGCCACATGGAAATGTTAAGACTATATAACATACAGCATTAGTTGCACGCTTGCTAAATGTCAGTCTTTAGGTTAAGATGTTTTAAATGGGCTGTGGCATATAATCCTCACAAACCTATGAGATAGACAGTCTGATTTGCATATGAGACCTCTTGAAAGGTAAAGTAAGTTGTCCAGGGTCACATAATTAGAAAAGTGGCAGAGGCAGGTGTTGGACCTAGAAAGTTACACTGCAGAGCCTACCTTTTGAACCACCTCCTAATACTGCTTAGCAGGCTGGTTGCCTGCCTGCCTTCCTTCCTTCCTTCCTTCCTTCCTTCCTTCCTTCCTTCCTTCCTTCCTTCCCCTCTTTTTCATAGAAACAAACATGTAACAATAGGGATGTCTGCCATGAAAATATTTTAAATATGCAACCATGACCACAACTTTCACATAAAAGAAAAAAATCGATAGATTGACGTATTAGACCTTGAATACATTTTAAAATAAGTCATTTAATTTTTTAAAAGAGAAAAATCATTCAATAAATCAAGTCAATAAATATCTTTGGAGCCTGGACAATAGCTGATGTGGTGTTTAAGCCTCTGGGCACACACGGTAGTTTCAAATAGCATAGTTTTAGCAAAGAGGAATTAGAGAAAGTGATGGAGAATGTCTGGAAAAGGGGATGGGTGGCAGGTGCAGTAGTGAGGAAAGGTGACCTGAGAAGGTGACATGAGAGCTGAGAAAATAGCTGGGTTAACACTGAAGGAACAGAGTTCCAGACAGAAGGATATCTATACATGAGCGTGATCTATTGGAGAAATGGCAAGATTCGCCAGGCTGCAGAACAGTGAACAAAGGGAGGGTGGAGGAGGACAGGGTGGGGTGGAGAACGGACAGAGATCACGTGTGGTAGAAAGTGTGTACTGGATTGCAGTTGCAGGAAAAGAATATTCAACAGAGAAGTGGTCTGCCACAGATGGTCAACGGGTTTGGTAAAATGATTTCTGAAATAGGTGGATTTTCCAGTTTATAGAAAAATTGTACCAAGGCAGAGAAAAAAGGAAAACAAAAGGGAATAAAGACCTATTTGTAGATTGTATTATTAAATATGGCTAAACATAATTCACTCCTGAATAAAGTTTAAACATTACAAAAACATGTGGTAATCAAAGCAGAGAGAAACAAAATTCATATTTCATAATCCTTGGTATTTCCCTTTCACTTTCATCATTAGCATAAATATCTCTTTTCCACTCTAATCCAAGTATTTTGGAGGCTCAGCTCAGAGGATTTCTTGAGACTAGGAGGAGTTCAAAACTAGATTGGACAGCATATTGAGACTATGTCTCTACAAAAAAAAAAATAAATAAATAAATAAAATTAATAATTAGCCAGGCTTGTTGGTGTGTTCCCGTGGACCTAGCTACTTGGGAGGCTAAAGTGGAAGGATCACTTGAGCTTAGGAGTTTAATACTACAGTGAATCATGATCAGGCCATTGTACTCCAGCCTGGGTGATAGAGCAAGTCCTGGTCTCCAAAAATAAACAAATAAATAAAGGGATATTTCAGGCCAGGAAGAACAATTACTGTCTGAGCTAAAAGCAAAATCACAGTAAGATAACCCATTATTTAAAATTTCTTCTAACAGTGTTTTTGGTTTTTTTTTTTTTTGCAGTTTCTGGACAAGGCTGGGTTTGAACCTGCCACTTCCAGCATATGGAGCCAGTGCCCTACTCCTTTGAGCCACAGGCACCGTCCTCCTAACAGTGTTTTTTTTGTTTAACTTGTGTCTTCTTGGGATTCTACTCATGCCTGTAATCCCAGCATGCTGGGAGGCCGAGGACTGCCTGAGCTCACAAGCTCAAGACCAGCTGAGCTAGAGCAAGACTCCGTCTCTAAAAATAGCCGATTGTTGTGACGGGCGCTGGTAGTTCCAGCTATTATAGAGGCAGAAGCAAGAGAATCACTTGAGTCCAGGAGTGTGAGGTTGCTATGAGCTATGACACCACAGCACTCTACCCAGGGCAATGAAGTGAGACTCTTGTCTCAAAATAAATAAATAAATGAAATAAATAAATTTTTAAAAATCACTGGAAATCTGGAAGAAAATGTAAAATGGAAATCTAAGGTATAATTTCTATGACCTTTGGCTAGAAGTGTTAAATATCTCAAAGGGTAAAATATTGATATTATATTTCATCAAATCTAAGATGCTGTCAATGGTAGCATCAAAAAATTGTGACCATTATTTTATGTAGCACTGTGAAAATTATTAATATGGCTGATCTCACAATGAAATGCCATCAAATGTAGAGACATATGGTATCAGACATATCAAAATATGAAAATGTGCACCTTAATATTAATAAAATGCAGGACATACTTCAATGGCAGCTGCAGTGCTCTGGCATCCTCCTTTGGGGCACACTCCGCTTACGTATTTTCTTTTCATGGGCAATGTTGATCTGACCTCAGTTATGCTGCTGTTACAGTAATTTTGCTTTCTAAGTTAAACAACAGTCATTGTAGCCGAAGGATTGTTTGGTGTCATGAGTAAATAAACACTGGAATTTAGTATCTGAATGGTCATATGGAACTACATATAAGGAAACAGGCAATAGAGGGAGACAATGAATAAAGAGTAACCGTGAAATATGGAGCATTTATTTACTTGAAGAAATCTTTTGGTTCTCATTGGAAATAAAAATAAAACCATTCCCAAATTTTAAGATTTCTTATTTTTACATGCAATCATTTTTCCTTCTTACCTTGCTGTTAAATATATACGTTAATTGCATGCTATAAATTCTTAAAGAGTTTTACAAACCTACTACCCCTGTTTTTGCAGGGGGCCATCTAGTTGCTTGAGAACATAAAAGAGAGACATAGTAGCTTGTAGAAATTTTGAGACAAAGAGTAAGTTCCTCTTTGGTTCTTCTGCAGAATGTACCATGAAAAATAGGGAGGGTGGTCTAAAAATGACCACTTCCTTAAGTTGACCTCATTTTCATAGACTGGGCATGTACCATGGACTTGTCAGTGTAGTGGGCCTAATTCCTCATGTTGATGACCTCAACATGTTGACCAGTTTCTTACAGTCCCTTAGGTAGTCACCTTACAGAGGTCCTAGTGTATATGCGCGTCAGAAATGAAGCTTATACACACATTATTAGCAGATGACGTAGACAACATAGCCTCATATATTCAATAGAGCTTGCTTCTTGGCACTTATCTCTTGATCAAAACAGTGCATAAGTCTATTTTTGGAGGATCAACTACTTAAGGAGTCTTCATATTTGCCCAAGAATAACTCACGATTTGTATGAATTCATTTTCACAGGTATCTTCCCGTAAACAATGCTTTTTACTTGTCATACACTGGTGTAGGGGATAGGAAGAATAAGAGGATTACTAAAAAGGAATAAGACTTTCTATCAAAGATAATTCAAGATGCTAAGGTACGTTATTTGATCCCCCCTCCCCAACTATTAGCTAATCTTTACTTGTCAAAATAACAGTTGTATATTTGCTGAGGGGAATGGTTTCTATCTCAAGGACTGTAAAATGTTTATTAAAAAAATGTATTTTATATGTTTATAAACAGAATATATTTTTTATCAGACACAGCTATCATTTGGCAATGCCTTTTGCATTATTCCAAAGAAAGAAACATTCTTATTCACATGATAAAAGCAATTTGCACATATGAATTCAGTCTGACACCAATGAAAGCAGAGAATGTTTATATGTGTTGAAAAGGAAGAAAAATACATTTTGCAGTAAAATCATTTTGAACTAAAGAAACTTTTTTAAAAACCTTAACAACACTGTAAAGCCAGGGGGTGCTGCAATATGGCAAATCAGTTTTATTGTTTGAACATGGCACTTAATTGTCATGACAACCTTCTTAAACTGTAACCCGAAGACAATTAGATCTGAATCAGAGTCTTTAGAAAGATAAACTGATAACTCTAAGGTAGATTTTGATGTTGGGTTTAAAGCAGGTCACAAAGTTATTTATTCCTTTCAGATTGAGTTTTACCCCAATCCTTAATTGAAAGAACAACGTAGTTTCTACATAAGTAATTCAGATCATTTATTTAAAACTTTAGCAAAACTAGTCCCAAAAGTTTTGTTGTCGTTTCACAGCACAGAATATTTCATATATAAAAGAATCAGAGAAGAGAGGAAAGAAACATATGACTAGCTCAGAATCAATTTTAATTTTAAATGACCTCTATAAATGGACTGTCATAGCACCAACCTTTTACTTGTTTTAATCAGGTAGCCGATTCACTGTTTAAAAACAAACAAAACCCTGGATGTTCTTACTTGATTTCTTTTTTCCTTTCAGAGATAGAAAATAAAATTATTTTAAAAGATTGATTCAATGTGCTAAGAAAACGTAATTTTAGCACCTCTGATGGGGTAGTTTCCTCAAAAATAATCTCTAAAATAATCATCAAATTTTCTGCTTGGAGCAGAAATGAGTTTTGCCAGAATTAGAAAACACTGAGATAAAAATTTAGTTTTGTACCTTCTACCCACATTTGCCTTTACATTTTAGCCCATTTCTAACTTCATTTTAGGGCTCTTCCCAAATGGAGAATGACATTTGATGTAAGTCAGTGAAAGCCCAATATTAATTGCCTGCCCAGAACTTTCAGACCAACATAATAGAAATGCATCTGCCAGGTGGCCACAAAGCAAACGGCGAGACCCAGGGGTGAGATATTCGTAGAATAACCCTTGTGCTGTTCAGTAATTCTAGCTTCTACCCAGTTAATGTGACAACATCTCTAGAAAATATAGGTGGCAAACTCAGGTCTATATGAGATGATATACACAGTTAACCAGATGCCAGACTTTGTCCTCTTTCATTAAAGCACCACAAGACCAGTCAGTGTCTACCACACACTGGGAGTAAAGGGTCTTAGGCACCAATATGGCCACTGCAGCGTGCATCTGAATTTTCTATACTCGTGCATTTTATAAAACATCTTCTCTTCTTTTTAAGTGGAAAAATCCAGTAAATGCCTTATGGAATTTTACCTAAACATAAGCTCAGGATAAGCAACTTGGTTTTAACCCCAGTTATTTTAGATAGTGAAGCAAGTTAGTTTTCTCATCTATGAGTTATGTGCGGTGTTTCATTAGACAAACATTCTTTTTTTTTGGAGACAGAGTCTCACTCTGTCACTCTATGAGTAGAGAGCCATGGCAACATAGCTCACAGCAACCTAAAGGCTTGGTCTCAATGATGCCTCAGCCTCCTGAGTGGCTGGGACTACAAGTGCCTACCCCAACGCCTGGCTATTTTTAGAGACGGGGTCTCACTCTTGCTCAGGCTGGTTTCCACCTCCTGAGCTCAAGCGATCCACACGCCTCAGGCTTCCAGAGTGCTAGGACCGCAGACATGATCCACCGCACTCGGTCCCTATAGATAAATTTATTCTAGGATAAAAGGCAATGAAGATAAATGAATTGAAACAGATAAATGAATAAAACATATTGAAGATCATATTGCACTGTCCCAAAGCTAAAAGTGAGAGAACGCCTATCTCTTACAACTATGACCAGAAGAAATTATGCTACTACTAACTCTCTCTTTTTTTCTTTTTTCTTTCTTTTCTTTTACTTTTTATTTCTTTATTTATTTTTATCTGTTGGGAATTCATTGAGGGTACAGGGAACCAGATTACACTAACTGCATTTGTTAGGTAAAGTCCCTCTTACAATTGTGTCTTGCCTCCAAGAGGAATGTCACACACCATGACCCCCATCCCCTCTCTCCCTCCTTCCCTCTCTCGGTTCTCTTGTTCCTCCACCTTCCACCAGGTACTAGGTCATCAATTGTTCTCACATCAGAATTGAGTACATTGGATTCTTGCTTCTCTATTCTTGTGAGGCTTTACTAAGAAGAATGTGTTTCAACTCCATCTAGGCTAATATAAAAGATGTAAAGTCGCCATCTTTTTCAGTGGCTAAATAATATTCCATGGTGTACATGTACCACAGCTTGTTAATCCATTCCTGGGTTGGTGGGCAGTTAGGCCGTTTCTATTCGACTTTCCAAGACATCTGAGATTTGAAATTGATTTGGCAAAAAATGAACAAAACAAGTGAACCCAAGGATTAATCCCTTATAGATAGGTCTCAGAATTGGACTTGTTACAACCTGTCCCCTTGGCAAGTTGAAAAAGACCCCAACAAACCTTCCTTTCTCCTAAAGGAGATTCCTGGATTTAGCTGCAAAAAACACCTTTTATAGACTTGTCTTTGCTCTCCATGTGTTTGGTTTATCTCAATTTGTTGTATAAACTTTTTTCTTTATTTAAACTAAACTATTCACCAGTCTTGACCCAAATAGTTTATCTGCAGTGAAAAGACTGACTTCCTTTTGAGTGGAGTTCCATAAAGATGGAGAAAAATTGAGTCATAAAGATACTTGATATGAAAAATCACATTTCTATTCAATTTTACCAAAATTGTGAATAATTTTGATTTGTTTTTCTTTGTGGAGCTGCTTGTTAATGTGTTTTTAATAGACAACAAGGCACCAAGAACCCTGGGTAAATAATAGAGGTTAAAAATAGCTACTACCTAACAATGTTACTGGAACAATTAGAATGCAGAAAACTCTCTCTCATGAGAAGCCAACTAAAAACAAAGGTTGGCATGATGCTGTTTCTTTGTTTTTTTGTTTTTTGTTTTTTCAGTTAACACAGCAAATTCGCTCCAAACTCATCTCTCCCACTTAAAACTATTTGGATTGTTTTGATGATGTTTGCCTTTGAACACCCCCTGATGTATATAATTGTGGGGCCTATTCTTTGTGTAATTTTATTTTTTTCTTCTTTTTTTCAATAGGCATTTATAGTGCCAGCATAGATTTATGTGCGGACTATATATATGAGTTGTTTTCACACTCAAAGAGTGAGGGAACTATTTCTAAACAAAGCTTCTTTCTAGCCACATTCCATTAGGTTATGTAATTCAAATGCACTATAATTCAACATTCATTTCTTCATTTGGTGTCTAGTTGCTAAGGAACACAGCCAAAATGTTCCTTTTTGCAATACTACAGAAGACCAGTAGAGATCGGGAGGGTTGCCCTGGATGTGTACATAGCCTCAGAGCAAGTGGAATTACACTTCTGTGTTTAAACATATTTAAATGTAACATTATTGACAAATAGCGGTTTTTACCCTATGTACCCTGGCATGAAAACAGTGACTTAGGCAATCATTGCAAAAAAGCCCAGTAGCTTTTCTAGGCCTGTGACCCCTCTCGGGTCATTCAGCATATTTTAAACAGAAGCTCTATCACTTCTGTCTCTAAATGCAAAACAGGTCTCCTGAAAAGCATAAAGTTTCTGAAAGGTCCTGCTATGTCCACCAAAAGAAACAATTTAACTTTGTTTTTCTTAAAGGCCAACATCTACAGAGACGTGAATCCGACAGAGCAATAAACACCATCTGAATCATTTTCAAATGTCTCACCCAAGTTAACAGGACGCATATAAAAGGTGCTGTCTATCTGTAACTGTCTATCCAGAGGTTATGATATCATAGCATTTTATAAAGTCCTGAAAGAGATACTTACATTTTGCTGTCACTTTGTACCCCCCTAGAGGAGGGGTGTGGCCTTCTAATGCATCAAATCCAGCAGACACTAGAACCATGTCTGGATCAAACTCTTTGGCCACAGGGTTCACGATGGTCCTGTGCAGTAAAAAGGCAGCCAGTCACACATGGGAATGGCAAATACCTTTAGAAATTGTTCAGTGAAAACGACTTGGCACAACCTCAAGAACTCCCCAAGAATAAAGAAAACAGGAAAAGAAAACTGTATTCGAATGGATCAAAAATTTATCATTTTCCTAATCCTGAATCACCCTTACTTCAACATCCCAATTCAAGACTTTCTTCTTTCATCTTTTCTCTAGAATGCTTTGCAGGTACATTCTAAAGCCTGTCATGCTACACACACATCTGCGGCTGTTTTATCCCACTGCCTATGAAAAAAAACTGCTTCTTCCAAGGGAGTGACTAATGTTTTACAGAGGAAAGTCGAAGCTTTAGTGAAAACCCGGCTTGCTCCAGTTAGTGAGAACTTGGTGTAAATTTGAACTATAAATTTCTTTGGGGAAAAAGTTTGCTTTTCCAACTTAAAAAAAAAAAAAATTAAATATTTGTCGTGGTAGGGGGTGACTCTTGCAGAGGAAAAATACAAAATTCCCTTAATAGAATCCAGACTATGATGTTAAACGAGACCAAAGTCAGACACACCAGGAAGGAGGCGGCCCCATCCATGACAGCACCCCCTGCTGGTACCACTTAGACACTTCACTCTTCAGCCTTTGTGGGGCTGCCTAACCCCTATCTCATCAGTGCTGGTTTGGGAAGAGAATGACTTTTGGAAGCAAGTGGGCTTTATGAAATTAAAAAAAAAAAAAAAAAATTAACATAGGCTTCTAGACCAGTATGCCATCATAAAAACTCAAATTTCAAAGACTATTTAGTGAAATGGGGAAACTGCATACTGTATTGAATTAAAAAAACATCAAGGTCTCGATTGCGTGCTTGGGAGAAATAACTAAAACAAATATTAGATAGTTATCCTTGAGTAGGCACGTAACTTGCGTTTTTAAGTTGTTTATGTTTGTAAATTTCCCAGACTTTTTTCAGTGATCATATAATTTTATATTTAAAAAAATTTAATGGTGCACTTCCTAAACAAGAAGTTGTAGGTTATAAAATGAAAATAATTTAATTGAAACTTAGAGATATAAATTAACAAAATATTTTCTCTAATGATGTCACTACCATCATAAAAGTTCCAGCCTTCAAGCTCATAAATGCATATGTAAGTAACTTCCACAGTAGTATTTCCAACAATTGGAAAACCATGTAAATCTGAATTGACTCATCAGTGAAACTAAGTGCAAACCTAACTTTATTTACCATGAAAAATTTTGTTATTCTTTTTCTTCTGTCTTTATGAAATTAAGTATTTCTTCTGTCTTTAAGACATTAAGAATTTCTACTGTCTTTATGTTATCAAAGAGATATATAGATTCTATCCCTTCCTATAATACCTATTCTTACATTGTAGTTTTTATAAAAAATATTCCATATAGTCATTTCTCTATTTTTCACATGAGTGAAACAGCCATATGTTATATGTTGGAATATAATTTTAATTGTTATTAATCATACAAACACCCTTAATAAACAAATAATGCATCTATAAAATCAGTAAGTAGATGGATGAACAAGGTTGTTCATGAACTCATTCGCATCGTAGTAATCCATTTCCATCTCCCTTCTCTTTATTGCAAGGTCACTTTTCTTTCTTCTTTTTTTCAAGTTAATCTCTACCTGTCTAATTTTACCCACCCTTGAAGGCATCTCACTTAGTATCTTCTCCTTTAAAGTTTTTCTTTACACACAGATATTGAATATATTATATATGCACATATTTCCAGCAGAGAAGGGGACAAGAAAAGAGAGAAAGATTGCCAACATTACTTAAGAATATAGAAACAGAGATGATTTACAGGTTGTAAGGGCCTACAAAGAAGCCACAAAAAGCAAGCATATTTTTCTCTCTTTTTCTGGAGAAGTTGACTGACCTAACAGGAAATACCCAGAGAGTCTGACAGTTGTGTGTCACTCAGGCCCACCGTCTGCTTGTTTTCCAATATTCCCATAATGAATCCCATAGTGAATCGCCAGTCAAAAGCCCCACTCAGTCACACCTTTTCCAGCATTCCTTTTTCAAATATGATGGATTGTCTCTGTTGGAAGAAAGCTTCTAGTGTTAAAGATAACAAAACTAATCTAAAAACTAATAAATAAAAGGAAATAAACTTAGAAAACCAGAGAAAATGCAGGGAAGAGACCGTAAGTTCAAATATTAGGATTTCTTTCAAGACATAAGATAGTACATGTATAAAATGAGAAGAGGGTGCTACTAAAAAAGACAAAAAACTATGAACAGAAAAAAATGCATTAAACTGTAAGGTAAAGCTGAAGCTCTCTCAGAAAGTACAACAAAGAACAGAGACCTGGAAAATTGGGAATAATGGATCCGAAATTTAGAGAATTTATATAGGAGAATCAAGATCTGAGGCAAAGTCTAGGGTAGTTATTTAATTTAATTTTATTTTATTTGAGACAGAGTCTCACTCTGTCATAAGGCCCAACTTGTTTTTTCTATTTTAGTACAGATGGAGGTCTCCCTCTTGCTTAAGCTGATCGTAAACTCTTAAGCTCACGTGATCCACCTGCCTGGGCCTCTCAGAGGGTTGGCGCTACAAGCATCACCACTTTACCCTGCCATAAGGGAGTTTTTTTGTTTTATTTTTAATTTAGAATTCCATATCCATCTAAACTTCTGATCAAAACCAAATGACAATCGAGTTTCAGACTTTCAAATCTTAAAAAAAAACTGAATCTCTCACAAACATTCTCATAGGAAGGTATTGGATAATACACTCCATCAAAATGAAGACATAACCCCCCAAAATATAAAGAGTTACATAAAAATTTCCTGCACAAAACATTTTTATAAATTCCCATTTTTCCCAAAAGTTTTAAAAATTTTATTCTAACTTCAGATCAAAATAATAGAAATTTGCTCTGTCATTGGAAATTTGATGTGGAAGAGAATAGATTTTTATTCCAATCCCAATATTCTTTTAATAAATGCAACTTACCCAGTTACAGGGGGAAATAGATCTCTGTATGCCAAATACCTCTAAATATATAGAATCCCTGCTTCCATGTGAAGCAAAGAGCACATTTGTTATGTAGGTCACTCCTGAATTCATAAACATATGGCTTTTACAATTTCATGAAGGTTTTTAAAATGCTCCATCTTGCAGGACTAATCCTATATATTTGAATTCACTCTAAGAAAATAAGAAAAAGATAAAAATTTCTGAAAAAAGATACATAACCTGATAGACTCCTCCCACTTAAAAATATACATGTCTAGAATTATGTCTGATTGATAGTTGTTTGTTGAGTGAATTAGTGATGCATCATGAGAACAATTAAGTGATGTTATGCTGCAATATATCCTGTGTGTTTTCTATTACAAGAAGTATCTGGCAACAGATGTTTATAGATGGTGGTATTGGTAAAGTTCCTTCATTCATCTCAACAAGTATATATTGAGTGTCTATTCTGTTACAAACACCACTTTAGCTTAAAGATGTGCTCAATTTTGAACTGAGTCATATTTATTTCCCTTTTGTTGACATTAAACACTTTTTTGCCCCCCCCCCCGATGTATTTATGAAATTAGGACTCTGCAAATCTCTTTATTTTGGCAATTATCTTAGGAATGTCCATGGAGAGATTTTAACTGTTCTTTTAATGCCAGTCCAGATTGATTTTTATTCAGAAGGTCTATGGTGTTTGAAAGAGTGAAAATTTTTTTGGCGGGTACTAAATATATAAAGCAACTTTGGTTTCCTTAAACAGAACAGATCTTTGGAGGCATTTATTAACAAGTTTTATCTGAAGAATGGGATTGTCTGTTTAAAGATGGCAAACAAAGTATACACATTTGCCACTCACCTTTACCAATATCCCAGTGAAAAGGAAGTATAGGAATATAGATATATGAACTCATTGTTTTTAATATATATCAGGTAAATACACACAGAAATAACTCTTGATGGGAATGTATCCATATGATGCATGTATTTCCTCAAAGCAATGATGCCGCAGTAAACAAGGAACCCACTTAATACCCACATCTTTCTTTCTAATATCAATTTCTAATAAAAAGGACCCAGGGGTCCTTGAAGAAGTGGCTGATCCAGGACTGCGTCAGGGGAAATGCCTGGCGATTCTGAAACAACTCCTGGCGACAGAAAGCAACAAAATGCTCAAAACGAGATAGGCACATGTCAAAAGGGAAATTCAAGTGAAGGAGCTCTCAAAGGTCAAAGCTGGAAAAATTTGAGAAACAAAGTAAATAATGATAGCATCGGATTATAATCCATAGAGTCAAAGACTGAGTGTGTGCTGAGAGAAATAAATACCGAATAGAGAGGAAAGGAAATGGCTCTTTCCTACAGAAAAACATCAAATCTTAAACATAGAAGAATGGAGGGAAATAGCAAATCACCATTTGAACAAGACAGAAATAATTGCTGCAGACAAGATCCATGGATGGATACTGAAATTAGCAAACATATGTTTGAGGAGAAACATGATATTTACATAATCCCAAAGTATCTTGCCAGGATATCACAGAAAGAAAACCATAGACACCAACTCAATGATGTGATCAAAGTTGACGTTGCCTGCTGCTCTCTCTGATGCATTGAGGGAGGAGACTAGTCCTACAGTATTCTTGCTAAAATCTAATAACAAGAAAACTTCAGGTGAATATAAATTGAAGAACATTTGACAAAATGGCCAGTTTTCTTCAAAAGTCATGGCCATGAAAGGCAGAGGAAGAGTAGTGATTGCTACAGATTGAAGGAGTTACCACATCTAAGACAGTGTAGAGGCCCAGATTGGATTCTGAACAGCAAAAAGGAACACTAGCAGAAAAACTTCAGTCCCATATAATATCTTTACTTTAGCTGAAAGGAATGTACAAATATTAACTTCTTATGTTGATATCTGTACCATGGTTATGTAAGTTTTTAACATTAATGGACTCTGGGTATCAGACATATAGGAACTCTGTACTATTTTGATGTCTTTTCTGTAATTACAATATTACTTCAAAATAAAATGTTAACAAGTACCAAAATACAATAAATATATTTATAACAACAGAAGGGAACAGGGTAGTTGTCAGCAAACATATTTTTAACAAACTTCTAGAAAAGGGAAAATTGACTGGGTGAATACTGAAAAAAGTGAAACACGAAAGGAAGCTACAGCCCTACACACGCATTCACAGGACCACAGCAGAGATGGGAGATGCTCCGTCCAAGGGAACCCGTGAAGAAAATGGTTATGGTGAAGAAAGAAAGAGGCAGGACTACAACAGGATAGCAAAGTGTCGGTTGGACAAAGTTCAGAAGACATCTGAACACCTTAATACATTTCCTCTATGCCAGCAACTAGGCAAAACAGCAAGATTGCCTCTTTCTTTAAGAAAAGATGTATGTAGATATAGCTAGGGTGCATACTGGCACCATAAGATACAGCCCTCTCTGTTTGTCACTTGGGAGGATTCTGAGACTGTGAGCCATTTTCTACAGCGCCCTCTCCGGAGTGGGGTTTGGCGGTCCACATACTCTGTCCCACACCAGCTAATTTAGAGCTCTCAACTGACCCATTTACACAGCCACAGGGAAAACTGACACCAAAGTTTCTTAAATATCAATGAAAAAGCAGGGATCACCTGGCATGTGAGAAAACCCAGCAGTATAAAAAAAGATTAAAACAAACAAAAATATGAAAGAGTCTGGATGAAACAGAAATATTTAATAACCTCAAAGAAATATAAGAAAACATTATAGCTTTAATACAAAGATATGCTGTTATGAAAAAGAACAAAGAACAAGGAAGTACTTAAAGATAACAATTAAAATTGCCCAAGTTAAAAAATGAATAGAAGGTCTGGAAAAATAAAATTGAATTATTCCCTCAGAAGAGGAAACAAATAGGTATAAGGTAAGAGGGGAAACAAAATGTAACGGATCACTACAGAAGCCTTGTATCCAAAGAACAAGAGTCTCTGAAAGATCCAAAAACAGACAGAAGAGGAAATTATCAACTAACAACTGAAGATAATTTTTAGAAACTAGAAAATACTCAAGTTTGTGGGTTTAATAAGTCCAACAAGTGTGAAGATCTATGCGTCAAAAAAATACACACTTACACATATTCTCATGAATCTTCAGATCCTCAGAGAGTCCTAAAGAAGAGAATCTATATCCTCAAAGAAACAGAAAATGATACAGCCAAGTCCTAATCAGTAACATTCAATGTCCTTATATTCTGAGAGTAAACCATTTTTAAACTTTAATTCTACTTCCAGCCATTACATACTAGTATTCAAGTATGTAGCAAACAAAATACTTTAATACATGTTAGAAATAATAAACTTATTTCCAATGCACACTTTCTGAAGTATTTACTTGAGATTTTAAGCTTTATTTCTGCAAAACATGGAAATAAAGAAATAGATAGGCAGGATATATTGTAGCATAAGGCAAAAGTAGTTGACATGCTGTAGGAGATTAAGAGAGTCCAGTGACGATTTGTACATACGCTTCTCTGCTAGAAAGCAGATCATCAAAGGCATAATGACATACATGCTTTATTGTTTTCACCTACCAAAGGTGATTTTGTATACTTTTCTTGAAAAGCATGTCCTTCTCGCCTATATGTCTTTATGTTAGGTGAGACCAGTGCTATTAAGAATATATTGAGCTTACATAAATACAGGTAGACAAAGAGAATATTGCTACTAATAAAAAAGAGTGTGGAGGTGGAATACTTCTACGTTGTTGTTGGACTGCAAACTAATATAACCTTTTTGGAAGGAAGTATGAAGAATTCTCAAGTAACTCAAATTAGACCTCCCATTTGATCCTGCAATCTCATTACTAGGCATTTACCCAGAAGAAAAAAAATACTTTTATCGTAAGGACATTTGCAGTAGACTGTTTATTGCAGTTCAGTTTACTATTATGGATACAGCCTAAATGCCCACCAACCCAGGAATGGTTTAACAAGCTGTGGTATATGTATACCAGGGAATACTATTTAGCCTTTAAAAAGATGGAGACTTTACATCTTTTGTATTAACCTGGATGGAGGTGGAACACATTCTTCTTAGTAAAGCATCAGAAAAATGAAGAAGCAAGAATTAAATGTACTCAATTTTGATATGAAGGCAATAGATGATCTAATGCCAGGGGAGGCAGTAGAGGAATGAGGAAGTGGGAAGAAGGAAGGAGGGAAGGGCATGGGGGTTATGGTGTACATCACATATCTTGGGGATGGGACACATAAAAGGGACTTTACCTAACAACCACAATCAGTTTAACCTAATTCTTTGTACCCTCAATGAATCCCAAACAATAAAAAAAGTAAAAAATTATTAAGAAAAATAAGAGTGAGATTATGTGATTAGATACCAAACACAATAAATAAAAGAGAATCCCATTCTGGATTTTTTTTTTCCCCCATGACATTTGGAACAATTGATTCTGTCTCTGAACTTCCTCAGTTAAAGTCAGTCTCTGGAAGTATTTCATTTCTAGTCAATGGCCAAATGATTGGTTGCACTGACATTGAGTCAAGTGTTGTCCTTAAGCTGAACTGCACCAGTAATTTCACATGACTCATTCCAGAATGTGCTGAGTGAAGGGTAGAAGATGCTCTCCACTCATTCTACATAATCAGTGCAAGAATCAAATCTCAAAGCAAATTTCCAAGCGTCTTCATATAGAAGAAGCATAGTTATTCAACAATATTTTTGTTTTCATGTAGAGGTCATTTATTGAGCCTCTGCTATGTGGGAAGCACTGGGGTGGTGTCAGGATTAAAAGACAAAAATTAACTGCAGCTCTGCCCCCAAGAAGACCCTAGATGAGAGGGAAAGGCAGGTGGAAACACGTCTTTGCAGTACAGCGCAGTACTCAGGCATGAGAAGAGTGGAAATCAACAGAGAAGAAACAATCTGAAGAATGTCCGCCAGAGGGGATATGAAAAGTGAGTTTGGACATTAGGTGCTGGCCATGGATCGTAGCAAACAAGACCCCAATCTTTTGCCTTCATGGGGTTTCCATTCTAACAGGGGAGGATACTGTATAAACAAACAAGAAGGCATGTAAAGACTAAGGGGAAAAGCAAATTATACAGAAAGTCATGGGAGAGGTTCAAGTTTAGATATGAGCCCATAGGAAAGGCTGGCTATTTCAATTAGAATGATATCCCTTGGTTCAACCATGTTGTATATAGCTGTATTTTCTTCTTTATTTTTAAGGTTGGATACTATTCTATATATATAATTTTATGTATATATATATATATATATATATATATATATATATATATATATATATATAAAACATTCTCTTTATCCATTCATCTATTGATGGACACTTAAGTTGTTTGATATGGATAAACCGGGATCCTTGTACACTGTTGATGGAAATGGAAAATGGTGTAGCTACTATGGATAACAGTGTGGAAGTTCTGCAAGAAGATTAAAAATATAGGGTATCCATAAAGTTCATGTGCAATTTAAAATAGTTGGCAATTTCAAGTTGCACATGAACTTTATGGACAACCTATATAAATACTATACATTTTCCAATGAATACCATATGTATTATCATTCCTCCTTCTGGATATTTACCCAAAATAATTGAAATCAGAATCTCAAAGAGATACCTGCACCTCCATGTTCATTGCAGCATAATTCACAATGGCGACTGCAGGGACTTTACACCGGCTATCCCCTTTGTCTGAGTGCTTTTTCCCAGATTCCCAGGTTCCTCACCTCACTCAAATAGTTACTCATCTACTGTCTTCTCAGAAAGAAGTATTAAGACGCCCTCTCCTGCACCAACCCCACCTATTTCATTCCTAACATTTCTATTCTGCTTTCTTTTCCCATAATACTATCTTCCAAGGTGATCGTGGTTTACGTATGTACTGATACCATGCTCATTACTTATTTTCTGGTTCATCTCAGTGGATGCAAGGTCTCGAAGGGAAGAAATTGATCGCCTCTTCTCGCACAAATGATCCCAGGGACTTAACACAGTGTCCAGCACATTGTGGATACTCAATAAATAGTTGTCAAATGGAATATCCTGGGATGCCCTCTCTGATTTTCCATGTTTTCAGCTCAGGTTTTCTTGGGCGCTCACACTTCCTCATTTCACAAATATATCTGAAATACCTCTTTTGGTGAAAGGCCATCCATATTGCTATTTTCACTTCATTGCCTGTGAGGCTTTGGTTTAAATACAATCACAAAAATTGTCCATAACTTTCTCGTTCAGCTGGCTACAAAACTCTCCAGGCACAGCAACAGAATCAGTATGATAATGCAAAATACTCATTTAATTCAGTTTTAATCTAGATATTATATTACTACAATAAGGAGAAAATGGGGCTAAAAACATTTTATACCTCCAGAAGTTGTGATATATCTACGATGTGTCATCTATTTCTTTTCTTTCTTTCTTTTTTCCTTTTTTTTTTTTTTTTTTTGAGACAGAGTCTCAAGCTTTCCCCCTTAGTAGAGTGCTGTGGCATCACAGCTCACAGCAACCTCAAACTCTTAGGCTTAAGTGATTCTCTTGCCTCAGCCTCCCAAGTAGCTGGGACTACAGGCACCCACCACAACACCTGGCTAGTGGCCTCTATATCTATAACATTTTTCTCTCCTGACTCTTCATAGCTTTTCTCTTTCTGTCTCCATAATTCTAGCCAAATTGAATATATTCTTATCTTGCCCTATTTTTGTTTATTGAGTTAGATATGTTTCTAAGTGTCTATTCCTTTTTTATTTATAAAATAATTAGTCATTACAATGAGAACTTTGCCTGTGCAGAGTTGTCTAACTTTCCGGCTGTGATGAGCACTGGAACATGACATGAAAGAAAGACAGAAGAGAGAAAAGGTGGAGTTTCCTTGTCCAAAAGCCTTGAAAAGGGGCATCAAACTCCATGATGTTTTCTGCTGGGTACAAACTCAAAACCAAATCCTCTGGCTTCAGCGTTCAGTTGTAGTTGGGTAGAAATACCGCTGAACTCCACCTTAAGACATCCAGTTTCCGTTGTTGGCACTGCCTCCAATTGTGTAACCTTGGTAAATTGTCTTAGTTTCCAAACTGCAAAATAGGACCAGGGAGTGGGGTGGGATTCTCTTAGATAATCTAACATTATACGCAACTCTAACATACTAGATTTTTTTATGCCAATCTACTACACCAAAGGGACACATTTTTCCATTTTTTTTTTTCTCTCTTGCATTTGATAAGAAAGTCATTGCTCAAAGCCCAACATGTTTTCTGATCAAAATTGTTGTTACATTACCTACTGGATGCCCATGATTCTAGAACCTAGGGTGGAGATCAAACCATTTCACTTCAAAAGCAGGTTTATACGAGCTATATTCCTGGAGCAGATTTATTATTATAAAGAGATTGGCGTTCTAAGTATGGCATTGTGAGTTTATATTTTTTCACTATGTTACTATACTGATGCTAATTATAGTATTCTGTGTTTTTACAAGAATTCTTGATGAGAATAAGAAACCTGTATACAAGTAGTACGTGTATATCACAAAATAACGCAATGTATTCTAGTTAGGAATATGTACATGCATGTGTATTTGTACATATTCTTAGTTGAGAAAGATCATTCTTTTAATCATAGTGTTAAATAGGACATTCAGTAAGTTTCTATTGCTTTAGTGTTTTAAAATGTCAGTGCTAATTTTAGAACTCTGTTTTTAAAAGAGAATGAATATTTGAAAGGACTACGGGAATTTCCTTGCCTACAATGTGTCATGTAGACAGTAATATGTCTGAGTAATTCGGAAATACTGCCAATGTATCTCTGAGCTAAGAGTCAAGAGATACATCTTTCTCAACAGCCTCTCTCCTCATTTTGGGATATTGTCAGTGAGTACAATATTATTATACTTATATTATTATATTTGGCTTTCCTCTGCATGTAGAATGATGTTGCCTCTCTAGGCAAAATCCTACACTTGAAGATAGCAAGCTGAGCAAAATCATAAGATGTCCAGTCTATCAAAATAAATAAAGTTATTCTTATGTAAGTATTATATATAAACACCATAATAAAAATAACAGATTTTGTCTTTGTTGAACTCTACTGAAATCTGGTCTAAGAAAAATTGAGAAAAACCCTCGCTCTGCTACTATCAGATTAATAAAAGGCTAAGTCCTGGGTAACCTGTGCTGGGGTAAAAATGGGTAGAGGGAAAGAAGGGTCTTCCCCAGCATACGCATTGGGATTACTGGTTCCTTTTTGAACCCCTCAAAACTGCCTGTGACTGTCCAAATAGGTACATTTTTGCAGTGGTTGTCTACAGAGATGGTGACTCCATAGCAAACTTCTAGATCTAATTTCTCTTATGCCTACTTTAGTACTCCATCCTATTTAGCTTCTTTCCTTCTTTTGAACTTTCTCTTTTTAGCCCAAGTTATTCTTAAAGGTCATGACTTTTAGAAAATTTTGGTAAAATATTTTACACAAATCTGGCCAAAATTTTCTATTTCATTTCCTTCAGTGAAGATCAACTGGCTAACCGATGAAGAAAGTCTATTCACAGAAGAACATAATCCACACGGTCAGGCCAGAGACAGAACCCGTCTCGACAACACATATCTTTCAGAATCTTTGTTTATTTTCATTTCTATAGCAACCTAGTGGTTGTAAAACATTGCCATAATGAGTAGAAAATATAACACAAATGACAGTAAAATGTTCTTATAACTCAAATAGCAGAGAATTGTTTAGAGAGTTTGGAAAGTCTGATTCTTTTGAAATGGACTCATAGCAGGAAAAATGTCTACCTAAGCCATTAGTAAATTTCCCCTCCAGAGAGACAATAAGACCCTGGTGACACGTGCACTTTGGAAACTTAATTATGTGCCCATTTCTTGTTATTGCTTTCTTTATCCAAAAAAATCCCTAAAGAGATTTTCCTACCATCAAATCGGTCATAAGGATTTCTCTGCTTTCGGTGGGGTGCAACGTGGAGCTTAGTACACATATTGCATTTCCCATCACTATGAGCAGCACAGAATATGCTCTTTGAAAAGTTTCAAAGGAGCCTCTCTTTGGTCATTGCACAAGTGATTGCATTCCATAAAATATTACTGCATAAATCCAAAGGACCCTAGCTAAAAATTAAACTCAGTATTCTAATGAAAGCATATATATGCATATATGTATATATACAACATATTAAATTAAAGAGAATGTTATCCTTTATATTACTTCTCAAAAGGAGAGAAGATGGAGATTTGTAGGCATAAAAGGAAAGAAAAAGAAAGGTCAAACTTTACTGTAAGTAAATGTTCTGTGGTTTATAGAATTCACAAAACAAATTACAGCATAACATCCTCTTCAAGGAACTGTTTGTGTCTTTGGAAAAAGTGTGTATTATTTTTGGTGAACTCTACCTTTTGATGTGGCCTTTTTGAGGGAGGCGGCATCATCAAGATTTTTTTTTTAATTGCGCAACAATGTGAGATGAACAAGACAAAAGGCAAGTTCATTTAGTAACTTAAATCCTTCTTGTTCCCCAAGGCATAGCCAGAAAGAGATTAAGAAGGAAGAATGAACTTGGTGCCTGAGTGGAGCTCTGAAGTGCAGGGTCAGCCTATGTCCTCAATCAGGAGACTAGCCCCAAATCAAGGAGTTTTAATTTTATTCATACCTAAAGTTATAGTTGAGTAGGATTAATCCCAAAGCCAAAGAAACAGTTCACTAATGTTAAGGACAAGCTAATTTTTTTCTTCTACCAACAACAATAAAATGATCACGCATTCTGACCATGTATCTGTGCTAGGCATGGAGTCAGGCAGTCTATATATTCTTGCTAATGCTGAAATATCCACGGTAAACCTGAAATTATGTATTTTGATCCTCCAGCTCCAGATATTAAGACTGAGACTCAATGAGATTTGGTCTCATTAAAGATTTGGTCAGTTTGAGTCAGCAAATAACAGCCTGAAGTAGGATTCAGACTTAGATCTCTCTAAATCCAAATATCATGTTCTCTGAAACGTGACGATTTCACTGCATCTTAACAGCATTTGGGGGGTGAACAATTAATGTTTCTAAATGCTATGATTCTATGAGCTAAAAGGCATAGCATGTGTATCAAAGTCATCCTTTTGATGCTTTGGTGAGGTAGAAATAAAGCAGGTATGCCACTTCCTACTTCTTGGAGATGGTAAAAATGAGACACTGCTGTCAATATTTGTTGAGCAGCAACTTATTTCCAGGAACAAGTCCAATCCCAATATTCATTCTGCCAAAAGTTCTATAGACTTCTTACGGTGACATGATAGAGTGGTTGATACTTACTGCACTGTATAGTACACCCCAGCATTCCTGATAAGAAGTGAAGAAAGTAAGCTGATTATTCATTTTTCCAAATATCCAGATGTCTGACTACATGTACCCAAATAGCTACAATAAAATGATCATTTCACAAAAATAATTATGATTGTTTTTATTTTTAATAAAGTAGATGCTGTGGTGGTGTGTGGTTTCTTCTGCGAGACAGTGACACGCTAAACGGGCTGCTGAACAACTAAAAGATCCCGAGATTTCAAAGGAGAAAACGCTTGAGAACTGGCTTGACGCCCGTAGCATAGTGGTTACAGTGCCAGCCATATACACCACACGTGGCGGACAAATAATTACATTTTCACCTACTAAACACACACACACACACCATATGAAATAATACTTTACACTCTTTTAGAAAATAATTGGACAGTTCATATGAAAAAACTTAAAATATTATCACACCTGTTGACTGATAATTCAACTTCTACAATTATTTCCTTAAGGAGAAAAAGAAATTCAAATGGGGAAGAATTTCATTTGAGTCTGGTAAATATTTAAAATAAGGGGAATGTGAAAAGAGCTTAAATGTCCACCAATAAGTAACGAAGTAAATAAATTATGTAATTATTAGAAATTACATTTTAATTAGATCTAAACAATAGAATGATTTTAATTCATATTTGAGTTTAATTGACACAAATACTAACAATGTTAATTTTATTTTGTTAATTTAATTTTTTTTATTGTTGGGGATTCATTGAGGGTACAAGAAACCAGAGTACACTGATTGCATTTGTTAGGTAAAGTCTCTCTTACAATCCTGTCTTGCCACCAAAAGGTGTGGCACACACAAGGCCCCACCCCCTCCTTCCTTCTATATGTTAAAATGCAGAAATCAAACTACATATGAAAGATTAAATATGCAAAATTGGTGAAGATTGTGTATTACAAGTAATTTTAAAATTTATTCTTTGCAGCTTTTTTCCAAGTTTTCTATAACAAATATATACTAATTATACATAGCATACAAATTATCATTATTACTTATAGATAAAAATTATAATACCTTACACGACATTTATTAATAAGCAGAAATTTTTTAAATTCTATTTTCTATTTCATTAAATGGAGATAAAAAATATTATCTGCCAGAGTTGGCAGGATTAGATTATGTAACATAAAGTTATATTTTGAAAGCACATATGTTTCCATAAAAATATATGTATATTTCTTTGACTATTACATTTTCTAACAGAAACATTAGTTTGGTATAGTCAAAAATGGCTTCTGGGCAACAAAATTCTCTAAATAACATTCACAACCAGAATTAATGGTTAAAATACTAGAAGTCTTATAAGAATCCCAACTTAATTTTCTAAGAAAATATAATTTAAGATTTAATAGCTGTTCAAAATTATTATTATATAGTTAGCTAAATATCCAATTTTTTGTCATATTCATGCTAATTTCATTACACTCTTTTTAGTGAGAAGATTTTTTTTTTTTTAGATTTCTATTTTCCAAATTTTCTCTACCATAGTTATGTTCTTTTTACCAGCCCAAATTGTTACTTAGGTCAAGTTCCTGGCCATGAAGGGAGCCTGAGACAGAACCTCTGACACTCTATCTTGCAGGGAGCAAACAAAGGTCAAATAAGAGAAAGTGAAAGAGAATAAGCCCTTAAAATTGCAGAAAGAGATTCAAGAGACAGAAATAGAAGCAATTTCAGTGGATGACAATTATATCTGAATAACCAGATAGGCAAGTTTTTTTTTTTAATTAAAACAGATCTTGGCCTAAAACAATTCTCCCACAACAGTCATTATAGCCCAAGTCACATGAGTATTATCCCACCCATCTGCCTGTATCCGTGTGAGTTCTTTTTTTATTTAATTTTATTTTTAATTTGTTTTTTGAGACAGAGTCTCACTTTCTACCCTTGGTAGAGTGCTGTAGCGTCATAACTCACAGCAACCTCAAATTCTTGGGCTTAAACAATTCTCTTGTCTCAGTCTCCCAAGTAGCTGGGAGGACAGGCGCCCGCCACAGTGCCCAGATATTATTAAAGAGGAAGTCTCACTCTGACTCAGGCTGGTCTCAAACCTGTGAACTCAGGCAATCCACCTACCTCACCTTCCCAAGTGCTGGGATTACAGGTGTGAGTCACTGCCCCTGGCCTCCTGTGAGTTCTAAGAAAGATCCAGAACCTTTCTCAGAGGAGTGGGGAACTAGAGGCCTTAAGGAAACTAGTGGCTTCCCTGGTCCTTAAGTGTGGCCTTTTGACTGAATTCAAATTTTATATCACAAATCCTTTCATTAAAAGAAGTACGGCAGAAAAAGCTAAATGTTTATTTATTTATCATTATTATTATTATTATTTCCTCTCCCTTTGGTGCTACAAAAGAATGATCTTGAAATCAAGCAGGTTCCCACCCCTGTGAGGGATGTGAGTAGGAAGGAAATGTCCTGGTATAGAGAAATCCCCAAATGGAACCCCTTGTAGGCCATCTTTTCTGAGGCTTCAGACCCGCACATTGTTATCAGCCAGCATCTTCCCATGAAGATTTGCATTTTCTGTGACCGAGAAGGACGATGCCTTAATGTACCGTGTAACCGTTAGAATACATCACACTGGGCAACATACGGCCATGATTTTCATAACAGTGTTTATAGTGATTGTTATTAAAAGTTGGCAAACAGGTCCTCAATCAATTACCATATTCTTTCTTAAAAAAAAAAAAAAGCCTCCTTAGAATCTTTTCTAGAAACAAAACATCCCAAAAGTTGGGAAGAGAACATAAGATTTGTTCTTGGCTAGTACTGTGATATAAGGGGATCAAAATTTTTACACAGGAGTTAAAGCACTCGGTTGATTGATCATTAAATATATAGAGAGATGTTTACTACTGAAAATTATAAACACAGTGGTTACCGCACCAGCCACATGCACCGAAGCTGGCGGGTTCGAGCCCAGCCTGGGCCAGCTAAACAACAATGACAATTGCAACAAGAAAACAACCGAGCATTGTGGCAGGCAACTGTAGTCCCAGCTACTTGGGAGGCTTGGGCAAAAGAATCTCTTAAGCCCAAGAGTTTGAGGTTGCTGTGAGCTGTGACGCAACAGCACTCTACGAAGGGTGACATAGCAAGACTCTGTCTCAAAAAAAAAAAAAAAATTAGAAAACTGCATCTGAATCAATGTTATATTTGCTTGTATGCTTCATAAGAACCAGGAAAATGTTAATAGAAAACAATCGATTAAATAGCTGTGCTATTTCCAAAGATAAATGCACATGGAATTTGTTTTCTGCCATTTATATGATAAACTGAAATAAGGAAATGCCAATGCATTTGTACAAAACAGGCTTCTTTTTGCCCACTCCAAGTTCAATATAAGAAAAATAGAGGTTGTACTTATGTAGTTTCTAAAACTAATCATATTGACACCCTCCAGGAGTCATTTGTATGCAGCTGCTGTGAGTGGTGGGGACATAGACAAACAAGTCCCTCTGTTAATCATAATGACCCAAACCACAATAGAGCTTCTGATTTTTAGGGTTATTTTAGGGATTAGATCTACACCTCTCAATCTAACATCAGTTACTTATAGTTTCTTGGGGCCTGTGAGCCTTCAGCCTGAACCTATGATGCAATATCTTTTAGGATCAAAATATTATAAGGGCATCTTCTCTTCAAAACATCCATTTTAAGAGAATAGTGGGATTTGGGTCCCATAACCAAAATCCCACACCAAAAATCCAGCAGATGTTGGGTCTGTGTGCAAAGCAAACATCAAACCCACTAATGTGGTCCATGCTGAATTCTTTGTAATTAGACATTTATCCGAGTGCAGAGTCAAAGTCATTAGAGTGAAAGGCTGTAATGCTTGCAATTATTTTGTTCCCTGTGATTCTCTGCATGAAGTCAAGAAAGACAATGGCACACAGGAGTAAAAGAAGGACTGTTTCCGTTACTGAAAAGGTCTCTTGGTACCATAGCCACTGGGAAACAGAGTCTGAGTCAGAAGCAGAATCCTCTACTGTTTGGTTAGAGAGCTTGACCTGGATTTAGCTAAGGGGTCCTTTCCATCTTCTCTTCCCCTTTCTGCCTTCTGAACTATGCAAGGGAAACATTCATGGACAGAATGGCAGGCGGAAAAATAAGGCACTAGCAACCACAGCCTAATTAGATTTAACATATCAAGAAGTGGTAAAACCACAGGCAGCTGAAATGGAGTGTTCCAGTTCAGCATGGCCACCATTTCTAAACACAGTGGGTGCCATGAGCTATGAACAGCATCTGCAGAGGTCAAGCAGCAAAAGTGTGCTCAATGAAAAGACTTCAAGCACAAGACTCTCGCAAAGATAGAAATGAGGAGAATAAAGCTACTCACGATGGGTCAGGTTCATAAAAATAATAATTGCAACTTTATTCCTAAATAAAGAAAATGGACATTTATGTCAGGTTCACAGAGGGCTGCCACTAATCAATTAATCCAGCCTTCAAATTCCCCTCTCCAAGATAACAAAATGCTAGAGAGAGATCAATCTTTGTGGTTGTATATTTAGGAAAACTTACTGTATGTAATCTAGCTTAGCTCTTGGGTTGGAAGTCTTGAAACCAAGCTCTGCCATTCCCCGGCTGTGTGATAGAGATCCATCCTTTCACTTTTCTGGTTTCAGAGTCTGCCTTTGGAGTGTAGAACACAGTGGGATTAAAGGGTCCCTTCCAGCTGACTCCTACCTCTGAAATCTATACCAATCACTTAGCAACCAATTGCATTTGGTTTCCCATTATGTTCTGAAAGTATTATTTTAAACTTTGATGATGCTCAAAATATCTAACAATAACAACGTAAGATTTGACTAATTTGTACAGGCATTATCTGTGTTGCCTTCCGTGGGGATCTAAATTTACTCTCAAAATACTGTACATAGACAGCAACATCAATGATGGTGATAAAAATCACATTTTCATAAATTATACTAGTTATTGAAAATAATGGCATTTACTATTTTTGCTTTTTTCCTGCTGTAGTGGCTTTTTACTCCCATCCATTTTTTAAAATTACCCCTGATGTGATTACTCACGCTTTTAGAATTTTTATATTTTTATTTATCCAGTTATTTTTTCTTTTAGCATCCTACACTCAAGTTTTTGCACTACTCTACCTTTACTTCCCTATGCTTCTTTCTCTTATGGCCAATTCTGTATTTTCTCAATCCCACTGGCTCTTCTGATCCTCTTTCCTGTCTAAATGGAAACACTCCTGAACTACCCAGACATGTTTTCTGTGCTGTAAGACACACAGCCAGCCTCAGCACTGATGAAATGACTATTATCACAGTCAGCACCACCACCATGAACCCCACACGAATATCTTTGACTTAACATCTATAGCGAGGACATCAAAAATACAATCTGATTTTTCAGCTGCACACTAGTGAATGGCAGATCAACCAGAGAGAGCTGTGCGTTTCTCAGGACTGTGGTGTCCGTGTTCCTTCTCATTGCATTTTCTTGTCCTGAGTTTCGGGCAAGTGGCTGTTAAGTGACATGCTCACCAAATACCCATAGCCACATCATATTAAGGCAAGTTTCTTGTACATTACTGGTGAAATCCGCATAGATAGCAATAACAAAATGATATTTTAAATGGAAGTTTTGTATTATTACTTTCTTAATCTTGACATTACAAAGTCTTCCCCAAATAGACAATTATTTCCTCACACTAGTGGCACTGAGACTACATCAGTACATCCTTAGCAAGTAAACTACTTTTTTTCTTGGTTAATTCTGGTTTTATTAAATGTCAAAATCAGCTAGATAAGTTACAAATGAAGTTAAAAATGAACTTCATTCAATCAGCAGTTAAGATAAGTAGACACGTGAATTATTCTTTTATCTAATGTTTTTGACAGCTAGTTAACTTCTGAGAAAAAATGCCAATCAACTGATTTTTTAAAAAGCTATTTATTTGACTAATTTAATTTGCATGGAATTTAATTGCATACATTTGGATTGGGATAGGCAAATGCATACTCTTGAAAATAAGAGTTGCTGCTCTTAAGTTCCATTAAAATAACCATTAGTAAAATGACAATGACAAACCCTAGAACCTAAACTCTTAAATTATAACACTTTCAAAGAAAAACCTTAAAGGCAACACATGTACAATTCCCAATAAAATAGTAAGGAGTCTTGTATTCGATTTAGAAAGACATTCTGAATGTATTCTGTGACTCATGATTTGGGCATCAAATTCTCAAAAGCTAAACAAAAAGGTATTCTAAATCACAGAATAAATTAGCTTAGAATTGATGTTCAGCGTCTGAACCTTCTATTACTGATCTTAAAAGCTTTTCAGAACTTTCAGAATTGGTAAGAAATCCCAAAACTCATTTTTTTTTTTCTAATGGATTTAACCCTAGTCAGGGTCATCTACAAATTTATTCTGGTATGGATTGAAGTCTTCCATTTGTTTTAATAAATACAATCATGGAAAAGTCCTGGACATATTTATTTAATATTTTTTAAAGGAGACTAGGATGTCAAGGGCATTTTCTCTGTTTCATTTCATTAACATAAATCACTCTGGT
Source organism: Loris lydekkerianus (assembly GCA_963574355.1). Taxonomy (NCBI): domain Eukaryota; kingdom Metazoa; phylum Chordata; class Mammalia; order Primates; family Lorisidae; genus Loris; species Loris lydekkerianus. Next base: position 34,052 of record CAUYPK010044379.1, read on the forward strand.
TAAGATGAAACACCATACACGTGAACCGCATTAAAGCAGCTCTACCCCTGAGGAGAAAAATCCCAGCCCTGCCGGCTCATGGACTAGCCTGAGTGCAAACTTTGGACGTGTTCACAAACAGGTGCTGACCCTTTTCACCAGAACCGACAGGAAAGCGTGTGCTGCTCTTCCCACCCCACTTCGATGAGCATTGTTTGGATGGAATTCATTACTTTTCCCTGATGGTTCCTTTCTGTTTATTAAAAATATAAAATAAAATCTACCTTAACACACACTGGAAAGAGAGAAAGGGAGAGAAAGGAAATCCTTTACTTTGATCTCCTCAGCATGTGTCCTCAGATGAAAAATGCACCCCTGTTGAATTTTTATGTCAAGACCATTCCCTGTCAGCACAGTTTCTCTAAGAATTCTTGAAGAAGTTCTCTCCTCTCACGGCTACTTAGCACAGTCATTAATTTTGTCTAAGGCTGATAGCATGGTGCGTTGTACATTCACTCTGGTTAATGGCAATACAAGGTGTTAGGTATCTGAACCAAGATGTATTTACCATAGACCTAATGAAGTTTACTTTACAAAGTTCCTCACTCACATGGACCCTTTCCAAGTCTCTATACCTATTTTGAATTTTGGCCTTTGTATTCTTTCTTGGAAAGAGAATTTCTGTAATTGTGTATGACCTACCTATGGGGGTCTGTCCCTGAGGAGGAGTAACTATGGACCTGTCTTGTTTGAAACTGTCCTTTCCTGATTCTAATCATGCTCAAGCTCCTGGGCAGGCTTTCAGAAGGCTAAGCACTTGTACTGATACACGCTTATCAGTGTTCCTACCGTATGGCCCATATTTTAGGCTTTGTTCATTCTCTTATTGTCTCATGTTTTCACTCCTGGCCAGGACCATTGAATATTTCTGCATTTTCCTCCATAACACAGAGTAGAAAGTCAATTACTTGTATGACAGATTTATACACATTCACACTCTAAAAAGCACCCGAAGCTAAATGGAGGTACTGATCAAGCAGCCAGAACAGAGGTGTGCCATTTCAGCACCCTTCAGCAGCCACATGTGGATGGTTCTCCCTGGAGAACAACTTTACAGTAATCTCCACTCCTATGGAACTTTCCCCAGAGGCTCATACCTGTCTGGGAGAAGGGAAGAAGGCATTTCTGAGTAGCTGTTGCTTTATTTAAATAAGGAAGAAAATCTAATGAATCTAAACATTTGGGAAAACAAATGTGAGCTGAGGTTTCCATAAAAGAAAGAAAATGGAAAATGGTTTGCTTTCAAAAAGGTATTTTAAAAGAAAGAACTAATATAAATGTTTGATGCTAATGGCATTTTAAAAAGTGGATTGGATGATATAATATAAATCACGACATCAACTAACATTTCAGAAAAATATCATATAAATGTAAGTCTTAACCCTTTACATATGTCCTTTGAAAATTTGAGATGCAGTTTCATGGGAAGACAAATCCAGGATGATAATTACTAAGAGGTAATACTAAAGCACCAGAGACGTACAGCTGGAAGATGTTCATCCCTGCTGCTCTCAGTGGCTATCGGGTAAGAGCAGAGGCTGTGAGCTATTGCCACAGCTGCTAGGAAAAGGGAAATACTGCAAACGCAAGCACAGGCTACTGCTCGTTGTATGTCTAAATCCATCCCCGTTTGTCTTGGGAAATGCTACACAATCTGAATGTTTGCACCACACCTCAATTTGTATGTTGATATCCTAACTCCCAAGGGGAAGGAGGTGTTAGAATGTGGGATTTCTGGGAGGGGATTAGTTAATGAGGGTGGAGCCCTCAAGAATGAGATTAGTTCCTTTATAAAAGAGACCCCAGAGAGGTGCCTTGCCCTTTCCAGCATCTGAGGACTCAGAAGGCATCATTTACGAACAGAAAGCAGCCGTGTGGCCTTGATCTTGGGCTTCCCAGCTTTCAGAACTGTATGTTGTTTATAGGCCAGTTTATATTTTGGTAGAACCCTGATGAATTACGGAATGTACTCAGTTTCTCATTGTGAATTAACAGTAAGGGAACATCTAAGCTTCTCTTCTAGCTGCGCCACTAATTTCCTGTGTGATTTTGATGAGCACCTTGGCCAATACATAAAAATTTTTGGGACAAATAAAATGATAGTGAATGCCGACCTTTTCAATTGTGAGAAGAAAGATACTTCTTCATTATGTTGGGCCGGGAAAAATGTGCTAATGGTCCACAGAAGGAAGCATTCCACAGGTTTATTTCTGGGAAGAATTCTTCCCTCTGCTGTCATTTTGAAAACAGACTGTCACACCTCTGCCCCTTCCAGAAGGAGAAGTCCAGCTGTGTGTGTCACGTGTACATTGCATCGTTCAGCCACACTAGGATTTCCCAAGGACATCCCACACTCAGATTGTTGAAATATGAGCCAACATAGCTGAAGAAAGCTACATTCTTCTGTGTTATTCGAAAAAAGTAATTTCTCTGTCCCTCTCTCCCCTTGAACCTATAAAATGTCACAAAGGCCCACCGTGATAATGCTATTTCATGAGTTCTAAATGCTCCAATACAAATGATGCACTTTGTTTGTTTATGTGTATTTTTCCTTAGACCTTTTTTCACTTCTGTAATTCAGCCTATATGAATATCCAAAAGACATTGGTTGACTACATACATATGCAGTAAAATTAAAGAACATTTTAAGCAAACAACTGAGACTTTGCTGAATTACTACTTGATAGCTATATTATCTTTTGAATAAATATGTTAATAATCACAGCTGGTGTTTAGAACATCTGTACATCTAGAAATGTTATCTTTGGAAACAAAGGGGCATTGGCACTATGATGCACACAGGGTCCTCTTTAAAAGCCACGTCTATTTGAACTAGGAAAAGCAATACATTTTTAATACTTACTGTCTTATTTCAGGCTAAAGTTGCTCATCATGCAGAGTATGTACTTCATTGAAACACTCTCCTTACGAGACAAATAAAATAATCTCTTTATTTTTCCCTCAGCAAAATGTAGTCATGAATAAGGAATGAAGTCCTGAAAGATTCTAAGTTCACAAATGCATTTACCCATAAAACCAATTATATGTTCACACTGCAATTAGTTGCTAATTGTATGAGTTTAAAAAAACCCAACTGCATGTTTTTAATGTGTCATATCAGATCTAAAATGAGTCTTAGAGATATGTGCCATATTTAAGCTGAAACAAAATGTACACAGCTGAAATTTTTAAAAAATGAGACTATAAAATATCACCAATTTGCTATAATTTTGAATGGCAGTAACTTTACCCTAAGCAAATTCACTGGGTCATTTAATAGTGATATCAAAGGAAAGTCACCCTCTTTTCCCTTTCCTCTCTCTTATTAAATCTGTTTCTCCTTCCTTCTTTCTTTGTATTTGTCGTGGTTATCTAAGAAATGGTTTTCTAAGAACTACTCAGACGCAGCTAGCAGAACGTGAAGAAGACAGCCTATAATCGATGGGTCACCCCAGTGCTCAGTCTATGTGATAGCACAATATTGCAATAACATATAATGCATTGTTTGTATTATTACATTTGCTATGATAATTTTAAGGTCAGATGTGTTTTACTCACTTTTATATCATCATGTTATATAAAACTACTACTGGAATTCTTGTAGTCTTTATTATACTTTTATATATTACATAGTTTCAAGAAGAGATTTTATTGTTGAGAAACCCTTGTTAATAACTCTGGTATATAATGTTTAGCAGAATACACTCTACAAAACATTCTTTTTGTACCTTAAATTTAAGGCTATTTAATGGCTTGCTTGATCTCCCAAAGATCTCTGTAGTGCCTGACTATTCTGTTCAGCCCGCCATAACAAAATATTACCTACTGGGTGGCTTAAACAACAGGGTTTATTTTCTTAGAGGTCTAGAGGACAGAAGTCCAAGAGCAGTGTTGCAGGATGGTGGGCTTCTGATGAGAGTGCTTGTCTGGGCTTGCACACAGCTCCATCTCAGCGTGTGCTCACCTGGCCTCTCTGCAGCACATGTGCAGGAAGACAGCCAGAAGGCCAGCTCTCTGTCACTTCTCATAAGACAGTCATTCAGCAGTGCAGCCCCACCACCCCCCAGGACCACATCTAATTAATTACCACCTAAATACTTTGTGGGTTAGAGCTTCAACACATGAAGCACATTCAGTCCATAACAATTCGTGATGAAAAAAAAAAATGATACACTTTAAATGATCTGAATATTCTAAGACTCTTCTTTCTTCTGATCTGAGCTGATATCATGCTTATCACTGGCAAAAATCTGTAAAGGGTAACTTTAATTTTCTTAGGAGTGGTTTGGGGATATAGGGCTCAGTTTTGTCTTCCTAATACTGATCTCCCTGAGTTCTCAGTATGGTTCTTTGGGGCCAGATGCACATCGTCCTAGTGGACAGCAAGTGCCCAGTCTAGCCTGTGCATTGGAATACTCAGAAAGAAGTAACAAGTACTGGATGAATGGTTAGCAGGATTATGCATGAAATTGAACCACATTAATATCAAGTCTACTTAAATAAGGCAACCACACTCAACTTTTTCTTTCATAACGAGCCAAGTCTGATGGTATCATTCATGGCTTTCCTATCCAAGGGTGACAAACAGGGCAGGAAACAGGACCAGCCTCCATGTCCTTGGCTTTCATAACATGATCAGAGCTCCTCCTCTGAGAGGGCTGCAGGTTGCACAATTACTAAATCATTCAGATGCATAATACATCTTTACCAAGTGGACCAAAGACAGAGCAGCAGTGAGATTAGGGAAGAGAGAATCCTCAGGAAAGCCACAACTGATCCCCCAAAAGGAGTCTTTCTCATTTTTGCTTGTTGCTTTCAAACTGGACTGGCAACACGTTTGTGCAGCCTCTTTGTGAGAGACTCTAGAAGCAGGATTTAATTTTGTAGAGTCTCCTGAGGGGTCTTTATTCCTTAGGGTGTCAGAACAGCCCTCACACCACAGGAGGGGTCCTCACTTATTTTCACTTCAAAGGGGCATTAATAATAATCCTTATTACAAAATCCAACCAGACCTGCTGGTGTGATAATTAATTGGGAGTTGTTGTATTCTTCCCCCTGCCCCTGATACATCATAGGCAATCATTTCAGCCCCTAAAAATAAATGTTCTCTCTGCAGAAAAAAAAAAAAAGCACAAACAAAAATGTTTTGAAAAGTAATCACTTGTTTAAAAAATGGAAAATCGGGCTTCTGTGTTGTAAGGAATGTACGTGCATAACGGTGAAATTCAACACTGGTAAATGATCTGACTACCTCAAAGTGAAGTTTTTGCCTTCCTACAGTGGCCTTTAACCCTGCCCTTTCCTCCAATCTGAGAAGAGCTGATGTTGATGGAACATATAATGGCCCCTTTCCTGTGTAGTAAAGTCAGCAATAAAGCTTAGTAATTAAGGGTACCAGGGAGGCCCAGCCCAGCAGGCTAGTGGTGTGGCGAACACTTTTAGAACTTCAAACAATATCAAAGTCACTGAGAAACGGGCCTAGCTCAGTTCTGGTTTGAATTAAGCCTCACTTCCACACGCACTTTTCAAATCCAAGCTCAAACAAGAAAGCCAAGGCTTTCTGGATTTCATTAGAGCCAATTATCTTATCTGTTTCATCTCAGGCCTGACCCTAAGGCTGGCAAACAGCTATTCAGTGCATTTGTGTGGTTGTTTGAGAAGGCCTCCAGTCAGCCGATGGCCCCAGGACCTGCTAATTAAAACACCGTTGCCCCCCTGCCTCTAGTGATTAAATATTTTCAAGCTTTTGTAAATAATTTTTCCATTCTTTGCCCCAAGCCTCAAAGGTCCAATACATGCAGTAATTTATTTAGTTTGTCAGAGAATACTGTTGGAAATAGGGTTATAATGGAACCTTTGGAAACTTTTATAAGTCTTCCTACTCCTGAAAGTGACAGTTATAAACCACCAAACGTGTATACTGTTTCTGATGTAATTATGTCCTAATGGCTTTCCCCTTTTGAAGTGATATAGTGTACAACAGGCTTACATTTTGTGAATAATATTTCCTCACATGTCTACATGATATCTAGAGTCTGAATTTAACGCGACTGCTTAAGTCCTAGAAATTGTCTCAAGGTACAGTGCCTCTAAGTTTTTCTGTCTAAGGGTGGGTCACAGTCACAAAGACTAGCTTGGGTAGAGGAGAATTAATCTAATTTATGCTCTTTGTGGCAAGGACCTGACAGAGAACAGAGAATGCTATGAATTCTTTTCAGAGTCAACTTTGGAAAAAATCAGTGAGTGATACACTGATGCCACTTCAGAAAAGAAAATATTCCAGGAGGAGAAGAACATTGAGAAATAAAATTATTGAATTAAAAACTTGTCCCAGATGTAATTTATATTCAGAATGATCTAAGCTAAGATAGTTATCTTGCAATTGGAATGTGGGTGGAGGCAGGACATGAAGAACTTTCTTTGTAGCTCTAACATCCATGGAGGCATGATAGGCCCTAGCGGGCCAAGGAAGCCCACCAGGGCCCTTCAACCTTCAGCATTTCCCTCCCTCCTGGGCCCCTGGGTCTTGCCACAGCCACATGTACCAAAGTGCATGTGACTTCAGACAAACTCTTCCTGGACCAAAACACGGACAGAGCGATGAACATTCACAGACACTGCTCTTCCCTCCTGCCCTGCGCACGGCCATAGAGATGCTCTGTTCTTCTAGCCAATCCGGCCATGTTTTATTGGAGGAAAATAAAAATCCAGGGTTTTGTTTGTTGTTGTTGTTGTTGCTCTTTTTGAAGTAGCATAAGAAAAAAATTCAGCAGGCTCATTAGCTGCATCCAGTGTTCCCTAACATACCTATGAAAAAGAACTATGAGACCAAACTGCTCGGCTTCTGTTGTTCTTAAAATGACACTATGGTCTTACCCTAAATAATAGGCTTTTAATAAAAACATCCACCAAAGGCAAACAATTAAACAATACATAAAGCACCAGGGGGCAACCGCTTGGTTCAGTTACAGTCTGGAGCCACTCCAAGGGAGAGCATGTGGGTATTTTACAAGGAACAATACACTTCTCCAAAGTTATTATGAAACAACAAAATTTTAAATTGGGCCACATAAACCCTCCAAACGTGGTATAAGATTTTATGCCTCAGCACTGACAATGAGATGATTTCTTTACATTTTAGCTTTTTCTAAAGCATGTTTAATGTGCCAAACATTATACATATGATTACTCTTTTAGGACACAAAATAGTAATTTGTTAATTTTTAAAAAATTGACATTAGGAAGTGAATAGGGGACTGATCCATCTTTCATACTAATTAAATATTTTTCTTTGGCTTCTACATGTAATCATTTGATTTTCATTTTTATACCCTCAAAAAACTAAACTACCTGGAATATATTAACAAACTTTTGGTAGCTTTTGGTGCTCTGAATAATTTAGAATTAAATGACTTAACTGAAACTGAGTCAGTAAATTATGAGCACACACCAGATTGTATTATTTCTGATTCCGCCTTCTTCATTGGCTGTGATAATCAGTGTAATTACATTTATCTCAGAGGAAGAATTCAGTGAATAATTTCTACAATGATGTTTTCATTTTAGAAATCCTTGGACATAAAACAATTAACAGGGTCAAAAACTTATATACATAAAAAAATCAGAGAACCTAAGAGACTTTTTCTGAAACTCAAAGTACAAAAGAGTAAGAGACCACACTGTCTTTGGGTTACAAAACTTTTAGATTCTAAATCTGTACCTGTTCTACTTTTGCTTATGGTTTTGAATAAACTCTTCTTTTCTTTGTCATTGGCTACTGTTCCAGGAAAAATGTTCATTGGTTTCTGAAATTCAGTTCATTTCAGTAACTCCAATATTGTACTAATTTCAAAAAGTTAAGAACCAACTAAAAATATACATCCTAGGTGAACCAACATTGTGTTTTTAAGTTCTATGATACATTTATTTAATGGGAAAGGTAATATGTAAATGTTATTTTACTAATGGTCATTTCCACAGATGTTCAGGGATACAAAACATCCTCAAATTAATCTGCAGATGAAATTCTGCTTAGCTTGTAAGTTGACTCAATCATCTATCTCCCTTCTTCTACCATCCACTTTCTAAACTGAGAATTATGAACTATAATGGCATGAATGTCATCTCACTAAGTCTTTCCCACTGTAAGTTAGTTTACAAGTTCTCTGAGTGCCATATGGCATTACAACAGCAGTGCTTCTCTTTGGCACAGAAGATTTTTAGACAAGCAAAACCCAGGACTGTGGTGCCCACAAGAAAGAAGGGCAGATTCCTAACACATCCAAGGACAAGGCATCATCTTTCCAAAAGAGTGCCAGGGGAGTTGAAGGGTCTCCCTAAATGAGAACAGATGTTGATTTATAAGTTTCATCTACATAAGATCAAATAATTGGGATGGGATATGGAAAACTGAGTCTATCATCCAGATGTCTGATGTCATGCAAAGACTTGAACTACTCTCTGAAGGTCCTGCTCACCAGAAAACAGTGCAAATGTCAGCCCTGTGCCTCAGAAGTAACATCTGAACAGACTTTTGGATGAGCAAAATTTTCATGCGGATGATTCCTCCACCTGGAAAATGTAATAAGTAAATTCCTACTAGAAGACAGTTATATTTATCTAGTTTTAAAAAGAAAAGACTATAATTAATGTTTGTGATACATTAAATGAAACATTTATCTGATCTCTCTTTTTTCTCATTGTCTTCTCATAATAAACTTTAGATATATAGTCATAGAAAGAGGGGTTAATTATTCAGTTCTAAGAAAACATCTCTCTATGACCCCCAGATATTTCAATCTGGTTAATAAATAGCTTTTCAAGATAGATAACTTTTATTTGGTCAGGAACTTGGTCTCATTAGTAAGTGAACCATAATCTTAAAATTCTCATTTGAACTATTAAAAAAAAAAGGGCAACTCCATAATTTGTTCATTACATTTATCTTCCATTCTGGACATAGTATACCATAATTAACTATACAATAATTCCATTATTAATAGATTAGACGATTTAAGTTGATGTATTGACAGGCAAAAAATATCTGCTGTTTTTGGCTTTAAAAGATTCACAATGATATTCCATGAAAAGATTTCACTTCCTGATATATCAGAGTATTATACATTTCCTGGGAGGATTTTGCACCAGGCAAGGTTTTTCTGATTCAGTGTTTCATCTTTAAAATAAAAACATCATTTTTAGGCACACAAACTACCTTCTTTCTCAGGGAGAATTTCTAAGGAAAAATAAAGTAAATATAGCCACTCTTTTAATTATTTCTTATTATTAGGAAAATTATTTAACTGTTATACAAATTTCTGAAAATTTTTGACTTTAGAGCTGTTCTAAGGCAGATAAAAAATATTATCTTAACATTTTGATAGTTGATCTGACCTTTTAAAACAATAGCAAAAAATAAATTGCAGCATTTCAACTATTTTATACAGTTCTTCACTGCAGATATCATTCTCTATTCAAAACTTCAAGCACTTCAAGATACTTCCTGGACTTTTTACCTGAGCTATAGACTGTCGAATAATATCATATCATGTCTCTTTGATGCTCAGCTCAAAAATCAAGTTTGCAAGTTTCCCGTGGAAGACAGGTGTGCATAAGATCAATTTACTCTTAGGGTCAAAGAGCAGAAATTCTAAGGGTATCTAGAGACACACACCTATAGAAATTGTAATTTTTGATGAAAATTGGTCCAATATGTTGCACAGATGAGAGAGAAAAAATGTTCTTAAACTATGTTTATTCCTGAAACTAAGGAGCAGAGAGAGCTGACAGCTTTCTAAAATTTATTCCTATGAATCTTTTTCTTGTGACCTGTTTGATAAATCATCTTGAAACATCTCAACATGCTGAATATAGAGAATAGAACCTGCACAATGAAACAAACAAACAAACAAACAAACGTAGATCACAGCAGCAGTAAATTCATATGCATTTCTCTTTATTGAAATAAAATATTAATAGGTGAAAATCATTACCGCTTTGTTCCCAAGATTGATTGACAAGTTCAAATTTGATGCCAACATATTCTTTATTAGTCAAGTCTTCCAGAAAAAGAAAATGTGGGGTTGATTTGTGAGGCATGATAAATGGTCTGGGAAAGATGGTAGTAGGGCCAATTTGATATATACAGTATTTCATATTGGCAAATTGTTTCAAGAAACTCCACCTTCTTTCCCAAAATGTCTTCAGCAACCTTGGGAAAATACACACTATCATAAGCTGATATATTTGCTTGTCACTAACAATTGAGAATCTATGGCAAGACTGGGAAGCGTCAACCACAGCTCTCAAAGACAAAATAAGACCCCAAATCACTTGACAGTATGGAGCATGATTTGTAGATGACAAAAAAATCATTCTTTATTTCAGAATTAAATCTAAAATTTCATTTATTATTATATGTTCTATTAAAATTTAATTTAGTATTTCCCGAGTTCAATTCCATACCCCTTTCAAAAAATCTAAATGCAAACCTCTGAAGCAAGTATTTCTTTTAACAAAAATGGAAAAATGGTTATCCAAAGGAAAAAAAAAATTACAGGGAATTAATTTGATGGGTTCTCTTACTATGCCAGATGAGAAAAAGGCACAAGGAGAAGTGGTTTGGAAATATGACATATTGCAAGAGTTGTGAAAATCTAGGGGTTATTTTTCAATTTCCAAATAGTGCTACCAATTTAGATGTCCAAATCAAATATTATATAGACTAACATGTATTTATAAAGAGTTTATCATGATATTTTTGTTTTGTCATCCCCTACTCTTGACAGAGGAATTATAGTTTATAGTTTGGGGCCACAAGAAAACTGTCTCCACAATCACACTTTTAGTCATTGAATCCCTGATTACCTTTAACCAGCTGTGTGACATCAGAAACCTACTGAAACTCAAAAGGCATGGTTTCCTCATCTGGAAATTGACAGCACTTAATTCAAGAACTTGTAAAAAATTGTTTTAAATTAAGCAACTAGCAAAACTTAAAGCCTCAATGATGTTCTATATTACTGTTCTTATTATTATATTTTTATTTTTACAATGATATTTTCCATTCCCTTAGCATAAAAGTACATTAAAATTAATGAACATAAGAACAATAACTATGATACAATATTTACTTAGGTGTCATTACCAAAAAAGTTAACATAAATATTTACTTTATGGTCCCATTTAACTTCTCAGAATTTACCAACCTCTATTTCAGTTTACAGATATGACAAGAATATTTAGAAGTTAATCCTCTAGAATTAATTAGAATAATGATGATATGTTTGATAAAATAATGAGAGAAAATGAAGTATTACACTTTTTCATATGCCCTGGCCAAAATTATCTATTATCATTCTATGGCAAACTCAACTACTCTAAGAAAACTCGAGGCTGACGACTCTTGACTAGTAGCCTGAGCAGCAGGTGCTCTATGAATATGACAGTAAAAGGCTCCACTCTGTTCTGCACTTGGTTGAAACATATACATTTTTATTTTTTCCACAAATGGTAGAAGAATCACAGGAAGCCGTGACTTTTATATTAAAAACTTTGCATCAGGAACAGAATTGACGTTTTGATTGTTGAACTAAGAATAGACATACTATCTGATCATATTTCCAATTATAGTTTTGTATTAACAGATTTAAAATTTTTTTCTGTCATTAAAGTAAGTATGAACCAAAGACAGGAGAAAGAGCTACACACTGCTTGGGCTATTTGTATGTGCTCAAATGGTCAACCGATTTAACTACATAGCAAAAACACTAAGCATCTAAGAACATTAGGTAGTTATTTGGCCAAAATATTTTAGCTAAGCCTATATTTACAAGCATGTAACATTTTGATTAAATAGAGATACCTCACAAATCAATGAAAGAAAAAAAATGGGTAGCTTACAACAATAATAAATTTGACTAAATATTTATTTTCTAGGTTAGACAACTCTCCCAAATCTTTTTCAGTTGGTATACTGCCAGTCTCAATGAAACAGGATCATTCTGGGTCAGACTTTGACCCTAAGATTAACTTCTCTGAAGGTCTGGTGTTTACAGATACTTTGTCTTTGGGAAACAGTAATCAATAACAAACATTAAGGTGGCTACAGATGATAACACACTGCCTTGGAGAGATGATTTCTTAAATCAAAACTTGCTTGCATCTCAGAAACCCAGGTTATCAACTCTACGACACATCTTTAGCTAGTCTTCAGTATATGCCAAATAAGTAATTTATCATGTCATCAAAACCTTCTCAATTTATAGGATTTGTGCTCATTTTCTGAAATTAAAAGGCTGTACAAGAATTGTGATTCCTGGCTTTCACATGAAAACTATAACCCAGTTATAACCTAAGAATAGGGGAAAGGGGGAAAGGGAGGGGAGGGAGGAGGAAGGTGGGCGGAGGTAGAGTGATTGGTGGGATTACACTTGTGGTGCATCTTACAAGGGCATATGTGAAACTTAGTAAGTGTAGAATGTAAATGTCCTAGCACAATAACTAAGAAAATGCCAGGGAGGCTATGTTAACCAGTGTGATGAAAATGTATCAAACGGTCTATAAAACCAGTGTATGGTGCCCCATGATCTCATTAATGTACACAGCTATGATTTAATAAAAAAATAAATAAAAAGAATTGTCATTCCTTCACCCATTCATTCATTAATTTATCCAAAAAAATAGGCACACTTTCAAGGACTACTAATATTTTCTGTAACACATTGGAAATTGCTCCCTTTTAAAAACATTTAGAGATGTTTTCCTTACTTGATTTAAGAAGAAGCATGGGATACATATTTTCTGCCATCTAGTATAAACAAACCATTTATATTGTCTTATATGAATAGTCACTTTAACATTTGCAGGACTCTTAAAAAATTTGTCTTTCAAAAAAATCATGTGCCCAGTCCTCACTGAAGGACTATGGAGAACATAGAAACACTGGACCAATCTTTTTAAGTGACTGGAGCAGAGATTGCTTAGCAGACACTCAGAAAAATAATCTGTGAATAAAGAGGAGTATGACATTCTTTGTAATCAAATGAAGGGTTGCTCAGAGTTGTTCGTAAAGTATACTTTTTGATAAGCTAAGAAATAACATGGCTCCCTCATATTTCTGCTAGGTTCACCTAATACCAGGGCCTTCCAATAGTCCCATCATAGTCAACATTATTCCCTTCTCTTCCCTGACTCTGATTCATTCATACAGTAGTTGACTCACTCAGTCCTTACTGTGAGGTGGCTCTTCTTTGCCACCTTGTGCACTGGGCATCTGTACGTTACGCTGGGAGGCTGTGGGGGCATAAAGGTCTTACATGTAAAAGATTGCTGTGCTTTATCACTCTTTGTTTTTTAAGTCATAAACAGTAAAAGAGGGTAGTGATGTGGTGTGACAGAAAGAACAGAGATTTTAGAGCCATAAACTGAGTTCACATCATGGTCCTTCTAATTAGTGGATCTGTGACTTAGACAAAGCAGTTAAGGGCGAGCCATGATGCCTATAAAGTTTCTAATCTAGGGCCTAGCATATAAACTTCAATAAAAATAGCCATAATTGTTTTATGAAATGATAACCTTGGAAACGTATCTTAGTAGAACATAAAAGATATTTGATATTACTGAATATGTTTAGACCTCTCATGAAAAATCTTAAGTGTACTCTTCAATTATTTCAGGAATGAATGATAACTGACTGGAAGAAATAACTACTTATATGAAATAATTTAGATATTAATTATATTTTTAAAATTATCTTTAAAGACTGTAGCAAACATGAAAGTTTGGTTTGTCTATAATGTTCTTTTTGCCACAGAAAAAGCACATAATAAAAGCCACAAGGCCAATATATATGACAATTTGGGGCTGGTAAAATAAGCAGCCATCTTACACCCCACTGTAAATGTAGCTTCATAGACACAGGCTTTCCTTCCAAAGGTTCTTATCACAGTCCAGAAACAATTAAAAAGTAATAAAAAAGAACAGATACCATTTACTTTTTCCCCCACATCCAATTCTTGCACCCATAGACAGATGCCAGAAAGATTTTAGGTTTCATTACTGGGAAGTAAAAGTTATATTAAGAAGCACAAGCTTATAAAATAATACCCCATGAAAAATGATTTGGTGGTGTGACTGAAGTCCAAATTTACAAGAGTAAACTTTGTAGCCTACATTTGTAGACGGGCTTTGCTTTGACTTCAAGAGACTTTACAAAGTCGGATTCATTTTGCTGCTATTAGTCCACCCTCGTGCCCTTATCCCAAAGGAGAAAAATCATCTCATGACTCCAGGCAATTAACATTCTATTCTCTGTGCCCAGTCAGTATGAATTCCCCCAGCTCCAACTCTTTTTCCCCTTGAAAAAATGGCCACTCATCCTTGAAAGCACAGGTTGAACAATACTTGATGGAGTCTTTCCTGAAACCCTCCAGGAATAGTTAATCATTTTATTTGTTCTCTCTAAACACTTCTGTACTCAGAAGTGAACAGAAAGTATCACTTTGGTTTTGAACCCTTAAAATAATATTTCTGAAGTCCAAGTGCTCATCACAGTGCCTGGCATACAATATATGTTCAATACATTTTTTTGAATGAATTACTTACCTGTTTGACTTATCCATAATAAATTTCACAAGCACCTCTAGACTTGGCATACATGTTAAATAGCAGATATGGTACAGTTCAGAATTGCCAGGATTATTATTAAATATGGCTTTTAAATAACTATTGACATCAAAAGCCACACTTTTAAATTTCTGCAGCCTAGCTAAATAACCCACATCTCCTTTACTGAAACTCAAGTAATGAAGATCACAGTGGGAAGTTTGGGAAAGTTTGTTAACGTAAAGTGATGCCATTCCAGGCAAAGAGACGGTGTCATTCTGGAGAATAGTCAGCCACACTCAGGAGCACAGACTGACTTCAGTTTCAGTCACAAAACAATAACATGCACTTAGTATCTGTTTTCACATTACTTAACGAAAATGGTTAAGTTCAAAGATATCCTTTAAAGAAAAAATCCCATCCACCATTCACTTTAGAATGGGAGGACCATGGACAAATTGGCACAAAAAGTTAGTTGTCCTTCATTGGTGTGCATGCGTAATTCATTATTATGTAGAACTATAGTACCACAAATAGTATTAGAAGAATTTTGAAAGTTTTAAGAATTCTGTACTGCAGGTCAATGCATATGATAAGATTGGTAACTTAATGTGTATCAAACAAGTTATAGGATAAACCTGGGAAGCAGACAAATAAATTCACATGTGATATAATATCAAAGTCTATCATCTTTTCAGAATTTCTTTAAAGTTGTAAATAGAGACAAAGATAAATCATAACATCAAACCCCCATAGTTTCTTAGTATAATTGTTTTATTTTACTCCTAAATAAAGCAAAATATCTTCATAGACAACTCCAATTTATAGTAAATGAATTCATTCCAGCCATTTTTTCCCCCCTATAAATAGTGTAGATTTCTCTGTGCATTTTTCCCCCAGAATACACATCTGGAATGTTGCTAGAATTTTCCTTTTTATCTTGAATATCAAGCCAAATATATTAAGATATTGTAATCTCTAATTTTCTATCATTCTTCCCAGACCTGTTTTCTAATGAGAAATGACCTTCAAATGAGAAAACTAAATATGCATGATACACCAGGCAGCAGAAACTCACCCACATTTTATTTATTCAAAAATTTCCTCATAATTTCCCTAAATTTCAAATATTTTATCGACCTGAGTTTCTTCTTGGGAATTCATGAATGGCAAATTTCAAAACTTAATTCCTCTCAAATTTCTTTTCATGCAGTTGTTTGCTTTTTATTTCAATTAAATAAAACATCCAAGAAACTAAGCTTTACAAACAGGCTAAAACATTCTCCTAAAATCTGCCAAGGTAGGGACCTATTAACACAACTTGATATCTTTCTTTAAAACAGAGACCTTTCCAGAGCCTGAATTTTTTTTTTTTTTTAATTCCAGAAAAGAAAAGCCCGGTTTTAATACTCCATGTCAAAAAAAAAAAGTATTTTATTTGTTGTGTTTCTAATTTAAATTAATTTTCAAAGATTTTTGATTAGAAAAAAAGCAGAATGCAATGTGAATACATTTTATTTATTCCTACATTTTGTAGAGAAAATGAAAACCACCAATAAATTAAAATGGAAAAATATACAAAAGTCATTTACTGAACCATCAAATGCAATAGTTGAGGCCAAAATTCTTAAAGTGAACTAGCTCCTTATAAGTAGGAACGCTAAATGGTGCTAAGTGCAAAAGGGATTCTGTAGTCTAGTGATGTTTGGTAAATACCTGTTCAACAAAATTAAACAGGTAGTAAATATTTAATATGCTCATGTCTATTGTAAATCACGTCACATGTATAATAGCAGAATTTCCCAGACAGAACTATTTAATAATGAAATCCTTTTTTTTTTTTTTTTTTTTTCTCTTGCTCTTGGGCAGGAAGAGGGAAAAGGTCTGAGCCATTGGTGAATATACCTGTACAACTTAACACTGCATCTCAATAGACTTCTTTCCTCATGTATATTCTTAGGTGGCTTTGTAGCAATACTTTACCTTAGTTAGCAACTTACATTTCTCTTTCACGTTGGTGTTATTTCAACAGACATTTGTTTTCCACTTTGTCACTTTCAGAGAGAAAGTAGTACCAACCTGAATGCTTCCAGGTATTCAACGTCTCCCATGGGGGGGTCAAGACCACCTGTCCAGGCAATATTTATATTGTATCCTTCTCCAAGGCCTGTTCCAACCTGGGAAGAGAAAAATACACCACTCTGGGTAGAAAAGAGGTCAAATGGAAGAAAGCAAGAAGAGAGGAAAACAAACACATGGGAGCTCTTGAAATAAACATCAAACAACACGTCAAATCAGCCCGACCTTGCTTGACAACCAGTGCTCTGGGTTATGCACTTGTTCTGCGCTGGTTCTTGGTCCCGTGGGATAATTCAGTAATCTCGTGTAATTTAAAACACCAGCAAAGGACAAGAAAATTAGGGGTAATCATGCAATGCAATTACCTGAAAGATACAAATAAAAGTGGGGCTCTAAAGAAATAAACCGAACCTCATTTGGGGCTCCACTGCCAGGGAAAAAGTTCCCTTCATCATAGCGATGGAGTGAAATATACAGGATGCTGGGGTCAGCATAAAAGGCCTGCTGGGTACCGTTTCCATGGTGAACATCCTACCAGGAAAGAAAACAGATGACAAAGACCGTCAGGTCTAACTGTGTGGAGACAACCTTTCTGATTTCCAGTTCCTTGTCTTTCTACCCCACCCTCCTTCTCATTTTCTGTCTTCTCACAACATCTCTCTTTTTCGTTCCCCCATTCAGCCTGCTTCCCCACCACCCCCTTTACTTCCTGAACTTTCAGGCAAATTACCCTTTAATGCACTCATTTTTTAAACTGGCTTCTAAAAATCAGGAAACCACAGCGAGCATGCCCTGGAGACTCCAGATGAGCAGTCATTGAGAAAGCCCAGTCCTTTGGTACAATTAGATATTTATACACCGGCTCTTTGTACTCTGTGCTTCAGTGATGGAATCTCGCATCCTGTTTTATGGAGGAATTTTATGACTTATTAACTGCCAACAGTTCATAACCCCTCAGGCTTAATTAACTAGCCTCATTGGCCTCTGAAAAAAGACTAATGTTTAAACTCCAAACTAGCATTTTACAGAAGGATCTATGGCTTACAGAGCATTTTCACAATTCTTGACAGAACACTAAACATACGAGTATGCACTGATTTGCCAAGTCCCACCATTAAGGTCAAAGGCTTTGCAACCAGCTGAATAAATTGGCTTTCTTGTAGCACTGAGTCCAGTTAGTAACCCCTCAGCAGTTAGAATCACTTCAAAAGAGATGCCAGATGCAAAAAGGACTGCAAGACTTTGTTTGGGTAAAATCGCAACACAAGTTGAAGACACAGGAGCATGAGCTCATTAGCTCTTAACTCATTTGGGCCATGCAGAAGCTGGCATGGGGCTTTATACAACATTGTGCAACTGCTTAATTTTAATATGTATCATATCAAAGTTCTCTTCCTAGCCTCCTTCCTGCTCAATTTTTCTCCCCCCCTCCCGAAGAACACCACTCCCCCTTCCCACTCAAGGGGAAACAAAAAAAGCTGTGTCATTAAAATGAATGAAAAAGTCCCAAGACATTTGTATATGATAAGGATTCAAAACCTGATATTTCTTTTTTTCTTACTGTTTATGGTACAGATATATTCCATGATTGATATAAGGAGCAATGGCATTTTAAAAAAATGTCTTCACTGAAAGAACTCAGGTGTTAAGGACCTTTTTAATATGCTTCCTAATATCTTCTGCATAAAAATAAAATAAAGCACTCTTAAAAGGCAATAATCTTTAGAACTGATAATCAGTAAAATATTATTTGCATTCAATGGAATATTATTGCTATAACTATTGTTTGTTCTTTAACTTCAATATAGTTTCTGCTTCTGTTATTAAAAAATGTTGGTAACTTGTAATTGTATAGTCTATTGTACTTTATTTTATATCAGTAAAAATCTATTTTCAACAATGATTCATACAATTTTTGTCATATACTGCATAATTATCTTGCATGAATTATTTAATAATTATACATAATATGTGAGATATTGCCACTATTTTAAAATATAAGCAAACTGATAGTCAGATTGTTTCATAAATTTTTAAGACTATGCAGACAGTAAATTGCAAGATTGGGTCATGGATCCATTTCCTCTTACTGCAAAGGGCAAACTCTCGACTATTATACATCTAACTTGAACTTAACGTTCATTATCCCTTTTATATTCTTGGCAAAACTATGAGGTGAAGTTCTTGACCATCATTGCCCCTTGAGAGGATTATGTAACTTGGAGAGGATTATGAGAGGATTGTGTCCACCACAATCTCCAGCGCCCTACTCACGCACTAGATGCCAACACCAAAGCCTATTAGTGAGTTCTGAAAATCTGCTTGAGCTTGCCTTCCACAGTGTAGACATATAGTAATCCTCCCCTCCTTTTCAACAGTAAACACATTCACAACCAAAAAACCATACTGTTGGGGCAGATGTGCTTCATCTAGAAAATCATTCCAGCTAAAGACATAGCTGGGAAAAATGATACTTTGTATTCATTTACAGACTTCTGAATATTCAAAGGAAAGGAAGGAGGGGAAGAGTAAAACTGTTTTCCCTTATGTAAGCAAAATAGAAACAATTTAAGCTATAACATCCTTTGTGTTTGTTACTGAATAAATACAGAATAGAAAAACAAAATATTTTGAAAACAACAGCAAAGGGACATTTGCAATTTCCCTATGCAATTTTAGTGATGGTGGCAAAACACAGTTTGCTTTAGGTATACATCCACATTTTGAAAAGTAGAGCAATATTGCCTTGATTACTTTTGTTTTCCTAGGGGCATTATAAAAGTGTATTCAAGGAAGTCAAATATAAAATGATAAATTTTCTCTGATATAACATTATTGGTTCTTAAAAAATGTGTTGAGTGTATCAGTATATTAATACTCCGAATATGAAATATAGTCTTGTTTCGATGGACATTCATTAAAATACACGAATCCATTTAATACTCGGGAAATCTTTGATTCTATATTCATATTCACCAAGTATTTAGAGATAATGGTCAAATCCAAGTGTGTTTTTTGTTTTGGGCAACAACTTACAGTATAACCTTGAGAATATCTTTGTTTTTTTGAGTTTTCTTTGTTGCAAAATATTCACACAAACTACTGACTGCTCATGTGTGATCTGAGGTTCATTTCTCTATAATAAAAAATATATATTAGACCAAGATAAGAAAATTATTTATCATGAGAAATCACTATAGAAATCAAATAAAATGAATAATTAAAAGCCCCCAAATAGATCTTACATCTAAGATATGCTCATAAATGCCAAAAAATCATTTCAATAATTTATTGATTAAAAAGCATAATGTGAAAATAGATTCTGTACAAGGATTTGGAACAAACATATTCTCATTACTATGTTAAAATAGCTTTGAATAAACCATATAGTCTATTGGCTTTGTTATTATTAATTATTTAGTATAGGGACTTGTGACAAAGGTCTGAATGTACTTGAACAGCAATAAAATTTGTCCAACTCCAAGGACGTTCAAATTAAATTTTCTCTTACAAACATAGCCTAAAAGGTTTTATTTTCAAACTACAAGTCACATCATCTAAAAGATACATGAGTCATGTAGGCAAATCCTACTTCTCGGAAAACTGAGTGCTATCACCACAAAAGCAAGCCTCTTACAAGTTGAAAAGCAAGTGTACCTGCTTTCTTTCACCCCAATATGAATGTGAGTGGAATCTTCCTCAGAAAGAGAAATGGAATGAATGCTCTCCACAGATCAACTAGAATCATTCCTGCATAAAATACTCAACACCTGTGAATTTGGTTATGACCCAAAATAGGGAATGAATTAGAATTCTGGCTCTGTATTCTCTAGACATGAATAAAAATGCTGAATTAGCTATGAGACAATGGAGTAGCTTTGCCATCTATTGGCTCCAGAGTTTGGGAAACTAGTCCACCCCATCCATTACTGTGAATGGCTTGAAATGCGCAGGAATGAAACTCTTTTGCCATTGAAGAACCTTCATCTCTTCCTTTGCTAACTTGCAGAATAGACCTGTCAGCCAGGGAGAACGGATGTCTCAGGGCTACGTGGCACTTTAAAACTTCCTTCTCCCCAGCTGGAAGAAACGAATTTCCTCAAAGTAGCCTTGCAGCTGCAGAAATTGGAAGAATTGAAAGCAAGAATATGTGGGCTGGTGGTGATCTCAGAGGCAACCCTTTGGACAGAACTTCATATATTTAGAAAATTTGAAATAAAAACTCTCCCAAGTTTCCTGTTGGGAAATCTGTATCCTTTATGATTTGATAATGGAGCAAATTCATAATCAAAGCCAGCAAGCTTACAGAAAACTCCTTTGAGCTACTAAGTAACTTATTTTAAAAAATTTCACCAGTAGTCTTCTATTCCTATACTGTATTAGCATAGCTTTTAAGTCTCTTTTGTCCAATTCACTTGACTTTTGAGCTTGGCTAGCACAAATGTGCTTTCAAAGGGAACTCAACAGTTTTTTATTATCGTCACAGAATGATAAAATAGTAGCAAAGGACATGGCTCAGAAAATAAATGCTCAGGTGGCACCCGTGGCTCAGTGAGTAGGACGCCGGCCCCATATACCGAGGGTGGCAGGTTCAAACCTGGCCCCGGCCAAATTGCAACAAAAACAACAAAAATAGCTGGGCCTTGTGCTGGGCACCTGTAGTCCCAGCTACTCGGGAGGATGAGGCAGGAGAGTCGCCTAAGTCCAAGAGCTGGAGGTTGTTGTGAGCTGTGACACCTTAGCACTCTACCGAGGGTGACAAAGTGAAATTTTGTCTCAAAAAAAAAAAAGGAAGAAGAAGAGAAATGCTAACATATTCTTAAGGATATGACCACCAGCTGATCAATCCACCAATGTTCCTCCCACATAATTTTGACAAATTGAGAAATTCTTTTTTCCCTCACAGACTTTGGTCTTCTTCTATGCTCTGCTCTTTAAGTTTTTGGCTTATCTTTCTGTCATGGAACGTACAGAAATAGGAACATACTAATTTTTTTTTTAAATGTAAATCTTCAAAGTAGGAAAAACAGTAATTATTAATTACCTGAACTGTCATTCTATATGTCCAAGGAAAAATAGGTTCAATATCCTCATTTTTGTATAACTATAAAATGTTGCTGCTATATATCTAGGCCTTCAACACATTTCTTTAATGGAGAAGTATGACCCACGCTGAAATTTAAGCATGTTTGGAAAATACATGGATAATTGGGTTTTTACCTTCTTCACACCAAAGTGCTTGCAGAAAGGCTACAATACAGTGTGTGAAACACGTCCATTCCAACCAACCACTGCAAATGGGAATCAGCCTTCCATTCCTTTTATCTTCGTTTTAACTTAACTAAGTATTTCTTCACATGGCTTTGCCCGTGCTCTCTCAACCCTTTGGTGTGCCTGCTTAACTGAAATCCGAGGGCTGGAGGGGGAGGCAAAGGCTTCCAATAAGATTTAATTATGAGTGCAGTTATGAACAAGATTTAGACTATTAAGCCTTGCACTTCAAAAAAACCTTTAACATATTTTGCCCTTAAATCTTTTATCACCTGCAAAAATTAATTAAGTGCAGATGTAGCAGGTTTGGTTTGGATGCCAGGGTTCATTTCCTGTCTATGCTTTGTCAGACAACCTATTACACCTCCTCGTGAACTGGAGGCAAACCGAAAATGGGGCTCATAAATCACCATTCAGCTCTCTTTTGCCCTTTCCTAGGTTGGTCCTTTTTGTATGGGGCAGATCTCCAGCTCATTATTCAAGAATACACTATAGACACCATGCCAAGTGTCATCTGCTTTTAAACAAACCATTTGTTAAACAAATTATAACTCCAGTGCACACGAATGCATTGCGTTAAAATGCAGGACTAATCCAATGCTCTGCCTTTTAATCACTCAGAGTTCCTGCAGGGAGTCATCCCAAACTGGCAACTGAGATCTGAGATCTTTTCAGTAAGAATGACATGCTGACTTGTTTTAATATCACCACTGCTGCACAACAAGCAACATGAATGCTAACCAGGGGAAGTGGCCAATTGGTTACCAAAGCAACAGCATTCTTTCCAGCACATCTGACTATGTAGTCTATACTCTGTAGGGAAAAGTAAATTCAGGTTCCATTGGGTTATTTTAACTGTGGAAGTATCAATTCATTTAAGGATCATAAAAGTTGCCCTGATCTGCGCCTTCTTCTCATTAAATTGCAGTTAACACCAAGAAAGTGAAACGTGAATGTTTATGGTTTCAGAACTGCAATCCTGAATTTAATGAGTTTCCACATTCAAAGGAAACACACCCTTCAGTTGTTTGCGAGTGCTAAAAGCAAGACAACCTAACACAGAAATACAAATCCACTCCCTTTTACCTAGAGTCACTGAAATGACTCTGGCCAGGAATACATACCAGATCTACAATCAATATCTTGCTTATATTCAGTTGGTCTCTCAAGTATTTGGCTGTAATTGCGACTGAATTAAAAAAGCAGAACCCCCTGCAGAAAAGAGAAGAACAGAGAAATAAGAAAGCAAATCATCCAGGAAAACCATTATAAATTATGTTCAGAGCATTTTTTAAAATGCTATATGATCTCTGAAGCCATAAATCTGCTTCTGGGAGTACCTCGCAAGATTTCCCAGTCCATCTGCTAACAATTAGAGGCTTCAGAAACATGCACAGGGCAGGTGACCGCCAGGAACCGAGGCGCTTGGAGATGGGCAGCAGTCCCTGGTACTTACATGGCTGTGGATTCTTCAGCGTGATGGCCAGGGGGCCGCACAACAGCAAACCCATTCTGTAAGAATAAGACAGATTTCCAATGGTCAGATTTAAGGGGAAATTGCTTGAATCTCTGTGCACTACAAAGCACAGGCTTACACGCAACAAAAATGCGAAGTCTCTTAGACTCTGCTGAGCTTGTCTTTGTAGCCTCCCTTACCCGTCATAGTATGAACAGAAACAATATATGAGATCACATTTTCTCAGATCGTGTCTCAAAAAGAAGGCTCCCACAGAGGCAGGTGAAGAACAGGGATTTTGGAGTCGTACCTAGTGGGCAAACACGCATGTCAGCTGTTAAAACTAACATGATTCATTTTCAAGAATAGCTTTGTACTTTATGACATCCACATCCTACAGAGGAAGAAGAAATTCACTCCTGGTGCAGGTTTGGGTCAAAGTTCGGAAAGACCAGGGAAGATGCAAAGTGAAAATTCTTTAGCTGGATCCCCTCAGTGGTTACTTCCACTCCAGCATCAGCAAAATGATAAAGTTACATTCACACACTCACATAAACACAAAAGAAACCCCAGAAAGGTGAAAAAGAGAACAATGGAAAGCCCATATTTCTTCCAGTCTATAAATTTAGCTTGGATGGCCGCCAAGACTTGCAACTTTATTGGATTCCCTAAGTCAATTCCTAGCCCATGTTTTGGAATTTTATAAAGAATTCCAGGGCTGAGTAGCAATTGGATCTATCCATGATCAAGAAATGCCTTAACCTCCAGATTAGCTGGAGTGCATCATGGAAAGCTGAAGTAACTTCGGCATGAACGCAGAGGACTATAAATCCTCGCAAAGCCAGCATGCTCAGAAAAATTGGGTTGTTTGACGTGAAAAATAATCATTCATCACATGCTTTACACCACCTTTCACTTAACTATGGTTCAAGTAACATGTTCAAAAGAGAATGTTTCTTTAATACACAATCCTAAAACTTTTGAAATAACTTTAATATACCCCAGAGATACTTTTTTCAAATCTTTTGCAGCAAGCAAAAAAAGATTGAGAAAACTCATCTATTCTCTATGTCTTTGAATATACATATGTTTTTCCCAGAATATTATGGCCATTTAACACATCATGAGTTAATTTGCTATATATTTGGGGGAGTATGTACAATGATAATCTCAGAAGCAAATTAGAAGTCTCATGACACAACACCAATTAGAAATCCAGGAATGGTGAGAAATACATTCCCTGTTCTTGTTCTTAAGGTACTTACCACCTATCTGGCAATAAAAAGTTAACATTAATGAAACTATCCATGAACAACATAGGACAATAGGAGTTGAAATGTTAATACTGTGTATGAGGCTACAGAATGCTACAGGACTTCTGAAAAAAATAATTTAGTAAAGATTGTGACAGATACAGCATAGTTCACTGGGAAAACATTAGGATGAAAATAAGTATGGAATACAAGGCAGCATAATTAGCATATGAAAAATTTTTATGATTATATTAGCAGTACTAAGCTGTATTTTATAATTCAATTACGACACTATTTCAGGGTTGAATTACCACCAAACAATGCAAAGAAGCTATCCAGTGGCTGATAACGATAAGAAGAGAGATTCAGCTTAATTAGTGATCAAATAAACACAGCTGAAACCCCCAATGAGAATTTCTCCACCCAGTGTATTGCAATTTTTAAAAAACACTCTAGAATTACTATTGAGTGATCTGTATACTTAACATGCTAATATACTGCTTATAGAAGAATAATTTATTACAGCCTTTCTGGAAAATATTTTACCTGTATTTATCCAGAGTCTTTAAAAACCATTCATACTCATGGAATTATTAATGTGTTTAAAAAAATTTTGCCTTAAAGGTGTTATTAACTATGTACACAGCAATTATTTTAAGTTAATATTTTATTTATAATGGGAAAAATGAAAATTGCCTACTTAACTAATAGTTTTAGCAGAATGGTTAATAAACTATAGCACATTTAACAATGGACTCTTAGATAGCCATTGAAAGTCTGGTATTATACATATTTAAGTGAAAAAGAAAAGAGTTTATAATTTTAATTTTTAAAATAGAAATGTTAATAATATATACAGTATGATCTAAGGGAAGGTATTATATGCATTATTTTATTTTTAAATAATAATTTCATTATAATTGAAAAACCTATTTTCCAAATGGTTTTACAATAGACATGACTTATTTCATAGTAAAAAAAAAATCGTAAAAAAGAAAGTCAAGAGGTAGCTATTAATGGGTCTTACCTAAAGAGCTGTGTTCACGTGGGTAGAAAAAGGATTTAGAGCAGTGGTTCTCAACCTTCCTAATGCCGCTATGTACTTTCATTGTTACAAAGGGGTCGCAACCCACAGGTTGAGAACCACTGATTTAGAGGGTATTCTGGGTGGGGGTGGGGGGAAGCATGTTCTGGAAGAAAAGATTTTATAAAGTGCTACAGAAGGAAGTTTTTGTGACTATAGTCCATGCATGTTAAGGAACAAAATGGAAATAAAATCTTATATAGAGAATTGTCTGGACTATAAAAAATAATAAAAACAAACAAACTTGAATTCTATCTTCTTCTTTTCTCTGATAACTGAAGGATCAGCCTTTCATTTTACAACTTGCAGTGACCTCCACTATTCTGCTATAGTGCTTCTGAAACTGCTTGATCTCAGGTTGAAGATGATCTTCTTGCCAGTATCAGTAAACCTTTTCTCAGCCAACACAATCCACTGTGTCTTCAGGAACACCAAACTCTCTTACTTTTTCCCATCTTTTCAGAGTGGCCCTTGTATCTTCACTGAAGCCTTGCAAGGTTTCTTCTCCCACAATCTGCTCAAGTGGTAGCAATTTTCTCCCTCACACCCCACAAACCTGCCTGCCATGGAATGGAGAGATGGTTTTCTTGTTTATTCTCTGTTTATTCTCTGCTTCTCACAAAGCCTGATGCACCCACTCCTGCAAGATTTTCTTGTAAAAAAAGATTACATAACCCAGAAAAAGAGAAGATAAAACACAATAGATTGACTAAATCTGCATCCTGAAACAATCTGGCTCACTCTTCTTCCTGTACACCAGAGAAGGTATTATTAGTCCCCCTAAAATCTGTCTCACTACCTCCAGTTTGGATTTCATCCCCACCTACTTTTCTGCTATCACTTATCAAACTTTTTACACTAATGTTAAATTCATATTAAAATTCCCCTCCCAATTATATGTATTTCATTGAGACTTAAATAGACTCAAGTTTTTGCCATTAAAAAATGTAAATATATAATAATCACCACCCACAATCCCATCAGTCCTTCCAGCTGCCATACTTTTTCCTTCCCTTTTTAACAACTTAAAATTCTTAAAAGGTGACCTATCCTGCTTTCTCCTTTCTCTTCTTCCTCATCACTGCCATGGTCATTGACCTCTAATTTCTCTTCCAAACTCATTAGTACACTAAAAAAAGCTCCTATGAAGGTCACCTATGGCCTTTTTGCCACTGAATCCGAGGGCATTTTACTTCTCTCAACCTGCTGTCCCCTTATTGACTTTTGACACTATTGGCTACATCTTCCTTTTTATAAGACTCTTCCCTTGGCTTCTATGACCTCATACTCTCCTAGTTTTCCTACCTCTTTCCACTTCCTAATTAGCCTCCCCTGTAGGCTCATGCTGAGTCTGCTCATTAAATGCTGAATGTACTCAAGGTCAAGTGTCTTAGGCTGCTTCTCTCCTCTTTCCACATCTGCTGGGTAATGCCATCACTCACAAATTCAGCCATCACCCAGCATGAGACACACCACATGTTTCTAGTTTTAGGATGAATTCTCCGATCACCAGACCAATATATCTTCCAACCTAGTCAATACCACTTGAATAGACCAAGATCACTTAAAATTCATTATATCTAAGATCAATGTCCTGATCTTCTCCCAGCCTTCTCTAGTTTCTCTTCTTTAGTTCTTTCTGGACTCAAAACAAGGACCATTGAATTGTCCTCAATGGTTCCCTCTCCCTATCCTTCCTCTTCTCATTTTAATTTATGGCCAATGGTTATAAATTTTGCTTCTAAGTATCACTCAATTTTATGTACTTACATCTATATCCATTTCTTAAATATTTCACCTTTTGAATTTCTGCCTTTCTTTCCATCACCCCTCTAGTAATTATTCTCAGTGATTCTAATATCCACCCAAACAATGCAGGCAATGTCCTGATTTCTCAGTTCTCTGACTCTTTGCCTTCCATACATTTGTCTTCTGTTTATAGTCAGACCCCTAGACTCTGTCATTACCAGTAACAGCATCACTGCCATAATTTCTGCCCATCTATGATATACAGAGGAAATATGTATTAGTCTTTGCTTTTGTTTCCTAGTGTGGCTTTTAAAATCCTTGGATTCTCTGAAATAAAGTGTTTTCTGTATGGTACTGAGATGATACATGGCTGGGGGCTCCTGGGTAGCCTCAGGATTGGGGCTGGCTTCCAAAAGAACCAATAACATCAGTAGAGGGTTGGAATTTTCAGCCCCATCTTCCCAACCCTAGAGAGTGGAGAGGGGCTAAAGTTTGAGTTGATGATGGACAGCCAATGATTTAATCAATCAGGCCCCACAGTGGAACTTCCAAAAAGGACAGGGTTTGAGAAGTTTCCAGCCTGGTGAACACACGGAGGAGGTGGAAGGTGGCATACTTGGAGGGGGCATGGAAGCTTTGTACCCTCTCCCATACTTGTCATATGCATTGCTCCCATCTGGCTGCTCTTCAGTTGTGTCCTTTATAATCAACCAGTAATCCAATAAATAAATTGTTTTTTTTGGAGATCTGTGAGCCCTCCTAGTGAATAACCAAATGTGAAGAGGGAGGCCTGGTAACCTCTGACTTAGAGCCACTGGCATATGAAGTGGGAGCAGTCCTGTGTGACTGAGCCTTTAACTTGTGGGATCCAATTCAATCTCCAGGCAGAGAGTATCGCCATGGAATTAAACTGTAGGACACAAAGTAGGTATCTGCAAATAACTGGAGAAAAAAACCCAAACATCTTGTATCTGAAATACTCTGTGTTGATTAAGAGTATAAAGAAATAGTTGGTTTTGTTTGGGTTCTTCCACTGCTTCAGCTTTATTTTGTACCACTGTCCACTTTGTTTCCTCCACTCCAGCCACAATGGCCCTTTGGTTCCTCCAGTCAGCCTAGCTTCCTAGCCACAGTTCTTTGCATCTGTTTCTAGTGCTGTGTGGAAAGTCTCTGCTTCCCTACCTGCTCCTTTTGCCTAAATAATGCCTCCTTATCAACCCATTCCAGCTCCAACTTCATTTCCACAGAGAAACCATCCGTGAACCTTTATGAGTTAACATCAAATCCTTCTTCATTTAGGTTTGAAGATGTCCGCCTCCCCACCAAAAAAATTGAGGGGTTAAGAGTGGTGCAGTTTCACTGTGTACATAAGGAACACAAAAATAAATTTGAGAGTTCCTCCCCTCATAAATGGGATTAAGGGCTTAAAAATAGCTTCCTGCAGCTTTGGCTGGTTTGCCCATTTCCCTTTTACCACCTGAGTACGTGGTCTTCCTCCCCTCAGGTAGAGGTATCAGCAAGGCACCAACTTAAATGCAGAGAAAGCACTCATCAGACAATGAGACCTGTTGATGCCGTGATCTTGGACTTCTCAGCCTCTAGAACCATGAGAAAATAAATTTCCATTTGTTGTAAATTACCCAGTCTGCAGTAGTTTGTTATAACAGCACAGACTAAGCTATTCTGTATGATGTTGTTAGAGCTCTGCCAACCCCTGTTTCTGAGAACTCATCTCTATTTGTAACAGTACACTTCTTAGTATGATTATTTGATTTATTTGCTTTTAATTTAGTATTTTTCTGTATCCCTTATTATTTAGCACTAAGAATTCTTGTATATTATATCACTTGAATCAGATTTTTTTCTTGGCTCAAGAATGTGTATTTCTTCTATAAGTATTTTCCAGTCAGTTTCTTAAATAATCAATCTTCTTTTTCAAAGTACTCAAAAGTCTACTAATACCACAAAATATGAAAAAGAATGCAGTGATAATAGTTAATTATTTTCATTTAGTGAAAAAAAAATATATTTTCTCAAACTTTGGAGGGCATATGATAGTCTTACTTAATCCCTTTTAACTTGTAAGTATCTCAGACTGGTGTAGTAAAATAAATGCCATATTATTGCAGACAATTTTAATTTTTTTCCTACTGTACAACAAGAAAAAACTAGTTGGCTTACATTTTTTATAGGTTATAAAGACCAAGCAATTAATCTAAGCAAATGCATCCTTCAGTACTTTTCCATATATTAATATCAATTTAAAGGTGATATAATTTTGTTTTAATAATCTGGTCTTTAAAACTCTTTTCAAGTTTTACATTCTCTTCAGTAATGAACAGACCAAAAATAGAGCTTTGACAGTATTTTAACCTCACCAGAAGTACGAATTCATGTTTCAACGACTGAACGTTCACATCTCCACTTTCTTATTGTTGTTTAGATTGTTATTTTATTAATGTTTCTCCTTAACTTAAAGGGAAGAAATGATTGTTTTCTGGTGTCACCATATGGGGAAATACAGGTAAATATTAAGTCACCAAATATAGCCATGTAGCACCCAGAAAAGAAAACCAATGGCACTTATAAAACGGATTTGAAGAAAAGGAATCCATCCATTTTAGACTAGTCTATTTTCAAGAATTATAAAATTCACATTTTCTGAGCAAGTAAATCAAAATGTCAAATTTATTTTTGTGTTCCTTATATACACAGTGAAACTCTCCCCAGGCAAATACAGAGCAGGCAGTAAACCACTTTAAACATTCATTTTTTTGACTTCCCATATTTCACATAAGCTAAGTCTATTGCTATGGCAATCACGTTCACAAAAAATTCAAAGAGTACAAAATAATCTTATCATTTTGCTTGTATTCATTTCACTAACACCCCCATGACCAAGCAGGTAGTAAATGGGTGGTAAGAATCACTACTAATCCCAACCTATACAGAGTAATTTAGTTTTTAAAGTCATGAAAAATAAGGGATTAATTACCACTGACAACAGTGATACAGTAAGGAGAAATTGTATGTCAGAATCAGCCAATAAATATAGAATCCAAACCAGGGAAGCAAAGATTTGAAAGACTTTGAAAAACATTAAACAATGAACTAGAGCTTAAGCAAACATTCCCTATAATACCAAGTGGTCTGGTTAGCCATTTACTATAATTTTGATTTATTTATTCCAGATAATACTGTAACTGCAATGCAGAGAATCAAAAGCTCATGTGCCATTTATAAACTGATAACAAGAGATGAGATGATTATTGAAATGATATGTTTCTTTGTTAGAAGTAGTTGATCAAATATTAGATTTTTAATTAATTTTTTAATATGCCACTATTTGGGGGAAACTATAAGAACAAAATCAAAGATATATATCCTGTGGAGGAAAATGTTTTATGCATAATATAACTGCTTACTGTCCAAAGATTGAGTATGTCAGAGCAACTGATTGGGCTTTTGTTTTTAAAATTTCTCTTTTACTTGCTAATTTAGAGCTCAGTAATTACCTTCCAATGTCTAAGTACAACATTGAAGTATTTTTAAATGTACTAAACTATCAATGCTCATTGAAATAATACGTATTTAAACCAAGAACAGCATGGAAAAATTCTATAGCATGTATTTCCAAGTGAAGATGTGATGGTTGAATTATTACTTCCAATACATTTGCTGAATTGAAAATTCATGTGCAATGCTCTATGTGCTTGAAATATTTTACTGGGAGCCAAAAAAATCTCAGCTACTCCAAACGCATATGGATACATTATCAACTTTGAAAATGACTTTAAGAAACACTGATTACCTAAAAATAAGT
Source organism: Loris lydekkerianus (assembly GCA_963574355.1). NCBI lineage: Eukaryota > Metazoa > Chordata > Mammalia > Primates > Lorisidae > Loris > Loris lydekkerianus. Next base: position 65,410 of record CAUYPK010044379.1, read on the forward strand.
GGAGGTCTTTGTTTTGGCTTTGTTTTAAGAAAAGTTGGGAATATTTTAATCTGCTTTGCTACTCAATGATAACTATAATTATCAAATAAGTCTGTGCATGGGCTATTTGGCTCTGGTAAAAAGAAGTATTGAAAGAAGCCAGAGCCTACAATTTACATAATTATGCCAGGACAGCACAATTTTTCTACCAACAAATTGGTTTGCTCATAAGTGCCCTTTCCAACCTTCCAACAAACTTACTGGCCATATGTACAAGTCTTTTACCTGGTGCTAGAACTAAAGAGTAAAGAAAATAAAGCATGCATTAGCCAGTTTGACACATTTAAAAGAAAAATTTACAGTAATCAACTTCTGATTCTTTATATTAAGTTACACAGAGGTTAAAGAATAAGAAATATGATAAAAATGATATTTTTTAAGGATTTAATTGGTGAGAAAATCTTAATGTTCTCCTATACTAAAATTTTAAAAATCATTACTTGAAGTAATTGTGTTCTCTGTTGGAACCTGTTAGGGGTTTTTGGTTGGTTTTGACTAGGGGTGGTGGGTAATGATATTTTTTGCTATGAGATTTAAAATGTAATGTTACTGCCTATCCGGCCACATTAAGCCAGAGGTTGTCTTATAAGGATTTCTGTCATCTATTCAGGTGATCTTGAAGAAGGCAAAAATAGAGTTTTCTAGAGTTCCTTCTGGAACACTCACAGCAGGTCATTTGAATGTGACTTGACACCATCCAAAATGGTACTGGTTACACTCAACATAATGGTATGAGTTTCCATTCTTTTATGTAAAGAAACTGAACATCATTCAATGGAAATAAAACACAGTGCCCTTGTTGATATCAATAGATGTTAAAATGATTGACTACAGTCATACGTGAAAGTTGGATGAATACTACTTTCTCCTGCTATTACTCTCTGGTTATGGATTGAGGGATTTAGATGATCAGAAACAAATTCAGGGGCAGAGAAAGAAACACAGGTAGTCTTTCCTCCTGCCTCCCTGCGCCTGACTTGTTGACCTTATAAGAGCTTGTGCAACAATTAGCTCAGATTCTTATTTTCAGGAATGGCACAGACTTAAATAAGCTTTAATTGCAACTAGACCATAAAGAATATGATACAGTTCATCAATTATTTAATGTTCCCAGATCAGCTCCAATTCAAAATTTTTATTCCCATAGTAACTTTGTTTACTTAACATATTCTAAGGACTTCCTTTTCAGGTACATTAATCTCTGAAAAGTAGTTACACACAATTTAAATTATGTGACAATTATGTAAAAATAAAACATTTCCTTTTTTCAGTTTTAGTTTATTGGAAGTAAATTGTATTTAGAAGCATTATATCGTGTCTGCTAAAATTACAGATAGCTGGTTTGCCTTAACATATAAGTCTTTATGAGAAAGATAACGGGATCACCCAGTGAGTAGGCACGTCCCAATGATATCTGAACTATTTGTAAAATCTGACACTCAAATTAGTAAACCAAGGCCAGTCTTTAGTATCACCTTTTACTGACATTCACCATTTGCATAAAATTTTGGAGTATGCAATGATAAACCCTCAGACAAGTTAATTTCAGCTTTAAAAGAGACCTTTAGGAAAGATATTTTGTTTTACAATCAACTCTATTAATCTACAGCCTTTGAAGGAGGGCAAAGTTTGTCTTTCACATGGTAAAGTGGAGAAGGTTAAGGGAGGTGGCCAGATTTGCCAAGAAAACAAGGGACATGTGGGAATGCCATTTGGTTTCTGTGAGCCAGCTCACCAAAGCCAGGGAAACAGGAGCCCAGCATTAGAAGTTTTAACTGAATGGAGGATCTCAAAGCACATGCACAGCTGCCAGCCCTGCTCCCTAAGGAATCCAGAAGGAAGGAGATTGTTGGCAACACTGGAAAACAGTTCTTAAGAAGCCTGGTGTCTGTGGCTCATAATGGCTACAGCATTGATCCTGGAAGAGCTGTGGCTATAGATAAGACTGAATGCATTCACATAAAACTGGTTCCTTCTAGGAGGAGACAGGGCATCTGATGGTGCTTACAATACTTGTAACTTAAGTTCAGCCTTTTATGAAAATAATTGACAATGGATCCACTATAAGGAGGTATTGATGTGAAGGGAGGAAATCGCCAGGATATAGGTCCTGGGAAGGCAACCATAACCCACTGAAAGCAACTTGTTAGTTTATCAATCAGTGGTTTCATTTAACAGACCCAATAATTCAAATTGGCTGAAATTTTTGAAATATGACTGATTTGAAGATCACATTGGCCAAAAAAATCTGGTATTTTTTTACCATGTAAATGTGGCCTCAAACTGTAAAATTCCAAAAGAAGGAATTAGGGAGGAAGAGTTTTGTCTATTAATTAATTAATTTTTTTAGTGAACTAGATATTATTTTTTGAGACAGAAAATCAGAGCCTTTTGTAAAATTAACAGCACAAAAGAACAGCAATAACCAAGACCTGAACAAAAATTATACTGGAGAAAAAAACTGTACCAACGAATGTACCACAGAAGATCTTTCTCATTACACACGTGTCTTACTACAATTGGTTTGCACTGAATCAACAGTAGTACTGGTATTTTTTGTATCATTTAGTATCATTTATGGACATTTTCAATTAAATTTATAAAATTTCAAAAATTTTAGGAGTAACTGTTAGTAATGCACATTCTATAACTATTATCAAAAATGTCTAGGTTCTCTGGGTAGATGATTTTAACTTTGACCATACTGTTATTCTAATTATAAATATTTTTATTTCATAAACTATAATTGTTCATGACAACATACTATATGAATAGCTACTACCTAGTAAATTGGACCAGTTTAGTCAAACCCAGGCAATTGAATACAAATTTCATCCAAAGACATAAATTATGTACTTACTATCATTCTGTATAAAGTATACCAAATTACGTTCATCAGACTCACTAACCAAACTCACTAATCATCAGGGAAATGCCAAGTAAAACCACAGTTAGATATCACCTTACCCTTGTCAGAATGGCTATGATTAAAAAGTCAAAAAACAACATATGCTGGTGTGGATGCAGAAAGGAACACTAATACACCATTGGTGGAAATGCAAATTATTACAACCTTTATAGAAAACAGTATGGAGAGTCCTCAAAAAAATAAATCTAGACTTACCATTCAACCTAGCAATCCCACTACTAGAAATCTACCCAAAGGAAAAGAAGGCATTTTAGCAAAACAACACCTGTACTTGAATGCTTCCTGCAGCACAGTTCACAACTGCAAAGATGTGGAATCAACCTAAGTGCCCATTGATTCATGAGTATATTAATAAAACTGGATGCACATATACACATATAATTAATAAATAATGATACAGAAATAAATTATATACATCAGGGAATACTACTAAGCCATAAAAATTTGAATTAATGTCTTTTGCGGCAATTTTGGTGGAACTGGATGATTCACTTAGATGATTATGCTAAGTGAAGCATCTAAGGAATGGAAAAACAAATAGCATCGGTACTTTCTAATAATCTGGAAAGAATCAATGGGTTCACACGAGCACAGGGAGACGAAAGAATCATGGGCACACATAGGCACAGTGGGCATTAATTCTTTCCAGATTATTAGAAAGTACCGATGCTATTTGTTTTTCCATTTCTTAGATGCTCACTTAGCATCTAAGTGTCACTGAAAATCAAGAAAGAGGGAAAGGTGAATTTGGGAGGGGTAGAAGCCAATCTATTAGGTACAATGAACACTATCTGTGTGATAGGCACACTAATCACTTTGGCTCAAGTCAAAATCCATACATGTAACAAAAACATTTCTACCCCCTTAATATTCCAAAATAACAAAAGGAACACCAAATCAATTGACCAGATCTTGTATTTTACAAGTTGAGGTGCATGTGTGTATGGTTATGTGTGCATGCATGTGTGAATAAAATTTACTGCCATATAAAATTACAAAGGTGTAAAATACTAACGTTCTCCAAGTGTGTGATACTTGCAATTTGGACACTAATATCAAAAAAGCAAAACAATGTTTTTTGCAGAGATTGAACAAAAAGCAAGGGAAAGTTGTCTGCAACATACATAAACAAGCAGGCATCAAACTGCATACTGTCAGAGAGTAAAACAAACACAAATTACTTGAAAGATAATTTCTATTTTCCACTATTTATTTGTTCTATATTTTAAATATTGAGGTGAATAAAACAGCAATACAAAATCTTATAAGTAAATGCTAATGTAAAGACTAGATTTAGTTTCAGGGGCACTCATTCCCATTAACATTTTTTAAAATATCATCAAGACATTGACTAAAAGTGTAAAGTTATGTTTCAGGGACTGAGAAAAGTTCAGGAAGGTTTAGCGATGAGGGAGATGTAGATAGTCTGAAGAAAGACACAGTGATTTTTAGTCAGTATAAGCTAAACCACATGCAAGTAATGAAATCTGGATAGTCCAAAGTCAAGAGCCAAATGGATGCTGGAGACAGATCTTATTACCATGGAGCAGACAGGTAAAACTACAAACTAAAAATTGAAATATTAACCAGCAGAAAAGCAGATGCACGGAATGAAGATTTAGAAGGGAACAGACTGCACAGTGGGAACATGACAGGCAGGCCAACCAGGTGACAGGAAAGAGTGTCAATAATGGGTAGAGTCACCTTTACTTCACTCAAGAGCTTTTAAGTGTTTGTTAATCACTTCTTGGAGCTGTAAATTAGTTTGTGAGTGGCTAACTTCAGCGTTTTCAGAAATTGGAGCACCTGGTTCAATAGAATGTAAGAAGTCAAAAACAAGGTAGTTTCCCCCAAGAGTAAATCTGTAACCGCCAAGTGTCTCCCCTTTCTCGGGCATTTCACTAGCTATTCAACAGTGGATGTGCAGAAAGTACATTAGTAACATATTTGTTCATTCCTGCATTTAAGTTGAACAATCAAATAGAGAAATAAGTCAATGTGCCCCTATTCTACTCAGTAGCATTTGTCCTTCATGAATGCAACACATAAACTTTGAAATAAACAATTTGAAAAGGAAAGAATTTCAACATCCTCTCAAAAATGAATCTGTTTTAGAGATCCACACTTTGATGAGGAAGGAGAAGGATTTGCAAACATTCAGTCTGACAAATAACTAAAGAAAACAAAAAAAAAAAAAAAAAGAAAGAAAGCAAGCCATGCTTTTTTAAAAAATCCTCAAATAACTATAGACACAAAAAAACTTTTAAGAGAATTAAATTCCAAAGAAACAAGCCCTTTCTAGCCTCTACTGGCTTTTAAAAAACACAATGCCTAGGACGTAATCAAAATTTACAAGAAAACTAAAGAAAGAAAAAACAAAACATAAGGTGATAGGAACAGACTCACAAGTGAATCAGAATTACCATATAAAGATCTGAAAGTAATTATGATAATCATGTTAAAGAATCTAGAGGAAAAATGAATATAATGGTGAAGTGTCAGGGCATTTCAAAAGAGATGTAGAAAGTGTAAAAAAGAACTAAATGGGCATAGTGGCTCACACCTGTAATCTGGCATTTTGGGTGGCTGAGGGGAGAAGCTCCTTAACCTCTGGAGTTTGAGGCTAGCCTAAGTAATCCAGAAGACCCTGTCTCTGAAAAAAAAAAAGAAAAGAAAAGAAAAAATTGGTGGGCATGGTGACACGCGCCTGTAGTCCCAGCTACCCAAGAGGCTGACATGGGAGGATCTCTTGAGCCCAGGATTTTGAGGTTACAGAGTGCTATTGCACTCCAGCATGGGTGACAAAGTGAGACCCACTCTCTAAAAAACAAACTAACAAACAAACGAAGAACTAAATGGGAATCTTAAAGTAAATAATTCAATATGTGCCATGGAAAATTATTTGGATAGGATTAGCAGCAGTTTGGACAGAATAAAAGACAAATATAAAGAATGTCAACATAGGTCAGAGAAATTGTCTACACAGAAGTACGAAGAAGAAAACAAGATGGAAGAAAATGAGCAGAGTTTCAGTGTCCAGTGGGACACTATGAAGTGATCAAATAAACATATAATAAGATGCTAAGAAAGACAGAGTATAGATAATAGGGCAGAAAAATGTATTTGAAGAATATTAGATAAAGTAGATATTACTAGATAAATTAGATATTAAGTTAGATAAAATTTTCCTAATTTTTATCAAAAATAGCAAGCCACTTGGGCCCAAGTGCCCATCAATCCATGAATGGATTAATAAATTGTGGTACATGTATACCATGGAATATTATGCAGCCTGAAAGAAAGATGGAGACTTTACCTCTTTCATGTTTATATGGATGGAGCTGGAACATATTCTTCTTAGTAAAGTATCTCAAGAATGGAAGAAAAAGTACCCAATGTACTCACCCCTACTATGAAACTAGTTTAGGGCTTTCACATGAAAGCTGTAACCCCGTTGCAACCTGAGAATGGGGTTAAGGGGGAGAGGGAGGGGGGAGAGGGGTAGAGGGAGGGGGACTGGTGGGATCACACCTGTGGTGCATCTTG
>CAUYPK010044382.1:0-53207 GCA_963574355.1 Loris lydekkerianus
GTACAATATCTTTGTTATAATGTGATTTTTGGTCTTCTGGGTATATGCCTAGTAGAGGGATTATAGGATTGAATGGCAGATCTATTTTTAGATCTCTAAGTGAGTAACACATGTTTTAAGAACATCCAGGAAGTCATGCAAATCATACTGGTTGTTTAAAACTGGAAAAATGTTGGTTTCTCCCAATTCAGTGTCTTACATTTAAGGACTATTTATCTATCTCTATTATGACATTCATATTTCTACATTAGAAACATTTTCTCTAAACATAAATTACCTGTTTAATAGCAGAGAGAAAGAGCGTGCTCTGTGATCCTATTATTACTCTTTATAATCTGTGATCCTATTGTTACTCTTTATAAATTTCATTAGGCAATGTAGTTGAATGAGAGTGAGATTTCAGAATGCAATATATGATATAATCTTGCTTGAATATGGGCAATTAGCTGTATCACACTTAAACAGCATTTTAATTTTTTGGCTGGCATTATGTACTGTAATTTAGAGAGAAAGAAATGGTTAGAAAATGGGAGAAGCAGTAAGTTTTCAGAAGTCATTCCTGTGTTAAAACCCTAGGCGTTGGGGTATTTTCAGCCCACTTTATTGTGACTGCTGTGTCTACCTACTCTTGCAAAAATGGATATTTGGAATTGGCATTCCCATTTCAAGCTTTTTACCATATTTATCACATGTATTTATGTTTGATGTTCAGCATCATTCTTGTTATTAAAGCAGAAAAATTGTTTAAAAATACTTTAGGAAACATTTTAGAAAAAAAAAATTTAAGCGACCAAATTTTTGAGTTCTTAAGTTATTTCATTACAGGGAATATGAATCTTGTTCCATTTATATATTTTCGTTGCGAGTGTGGTATTGGTTCTTTCAGTTTATAAGGTTATTTGAGTAACTTTACAAATATATAATATCATATAATGAGTTTCAGAAAACAGAGATGAACTATGGGTTGTTTTTACATACAGGTTGTTATGCGAAGTGCCCAGACAGTGCGCCCTACCTGGACGAGAACACCATGAAATGCGTCAGTTTATCTGAATGCAGCTGCTTCTATAACGATGTTATACCAGCAGGGGGCGTGATCAAAGATAGTTGTGGAAGAACATGGTATTTTCTCTACTAACTTTCCAATAAGCAATTCTTTTATGGGATCTGGAGAGAAAAAGTAAATCCACATATCTCAACAAATGATTTGTGGAATCTTAATAATGCAGAAGACAAGATAGAAAATGTCAGATTTTGTTTTAGGGGAAAAAGAATGTTTTAATGCTGTAAATGTAAGATCACGTTTATAGGCTTTCCAAGAGTTACATGGAAGCAAATTGATGGAGTCACACTAGAATTGCATGGCCAGCAAATCACGTCTTATTTGAAACTGCTCATGTTAGAAATAACTGTACAGGTAAACTGTAAATCATTTCTTTAGATGGCAAGAACTCTTTAGTGAAATGATTGGGAATAAGAGTACATGAAAAACCAAGCCATTTGAATTAATGTTTCATTTTCACTGGTAGACAATCTGTTGTTGTAAATTTGTAAGATATACACCATTAGGAAGTGAAATTTCAAACTCATTCTTTTTTCTTTTTAAATTTAACTTCCAGCTATTGCATCGCAGGGGAGTTGGTGTGCAGTGGTGAGTCACTACATTTTACACTAGTTGACTTAGGAAAGATCAGATGAGGGGTTTGGGAACTCATTTAAGACTGTCACCCCCAGAGGAGCAGGTACTTCATGCTTTAGACTGCCCCTCAGGAGGCTGGCACCATTTCATCCCTGAGCAATCGTTCATGGAAAGTCACTCTTCAGAATGAGTACTGTCGAGACATTTTGAATAACTGTCGAATTGGGCAATGGACAGTACACGTGGGAGCTTCTCCTCTTGCACTGCACCCTCCCTATTTGCAGGTTCTGGGAATTAAGAGTGAGCTGGTCAGAATAGTTTAATGAAGGGATGCCATGGAAGGTGAAAATCAAGGCAGAAAGAATTAAATAACTGAAGGCTTGCTTTTGAGCAACACATACCTTAAAAATAAATCTCAGTAAGCTTCAAAAGAATACATGAGCCATTTTTTTTTTTTTTTTTTGTATAAGGAACTATAAGGAGTAAAATAAAAAAAGAAACAGATAACTTATAGGCCAGTTGAGATGTAGAATTTTTTATAAAGATTTTTCAATTCCTGACAATAATAGCCATTTATGATTATTTCAGAAACTGTTCTTCCAAATTCAACATTTACAGGTAAAATCTTCATCATTAGGTTTTAAGTGTGTTTTCTGGGTTTTTTGGTGGATAATCCTTTTATATATTTCTCATGAGTCTGTGCCAGTAAAATATGTGCCAGTGAATCTGCCGATATTCATTTTAAACTAAATTGTTTTAGACTAAATTTTAAAGTAAACTAAATTTTAAATTCATTTAAAACTAACATTTTAAACTAAATCATTACTAGAAAATGTGTCAAAATATTATTTCATTGCATTTCTGTGAATTAAGGTAGAAACATGAGAAACATGATTAAAACATACAGTGGATATTCATGGCTAATATTTATGCTATTAGTTAACATTTTAACTATGCTTATTAGTTAAATATCATCATCTAAAGTTTTACACTTTTTGATAATAAGTGAGTTAAGATGAAGTAAATGTCAGCTTCTGTGAAGTGAATATTTTAAAATCATGATCACACTGAGGAATGATTTGAAAACAGAAATAAGTAAATTTATTTTTCTTAACTTTTAGCATTAGCCATAGGGGTACTACATTTGTGTCTATTCAAGAGAATTCTAGGCAAAGTTAACTTTAGTTTTGTAACATTTAACTTACCAGCAATATGGGTAATCAGAGTTGCTGTGGTAGAGTGACTTATTTTTGCCTTGTGTGATTTAAAGATTACTTTTATTTTCTGTTGATTGATTGATATTTGGAGGTGGCATCAATTAGAAAATAGCATGGTAAATTGGAAGGCTTTCATTTTAATACTGTGTTTAAAGTTATGTGACCTCATGTAAAATATTATTTTTATGATTGGTTACTAACTGAAGCTAAGTCATTCATTACAGAAGCCATATTTCCTGGCCCATAAACAGGCTTTATAAAGTTCCTGAGAGATTATGGTTAAGGAGTAATAATGGAAAATAATGATTGTTTTGGTCAACATAAAACAAATATAGAGTATTATTTGTATTGATTTAAGTGAAAATTTTTGCCACTTAAACTCTGTACACATTTCAGAAATTTTAATTGTGATTTATGGCAACTTATTTGTTAAACTAAATTTCCTAACAGAAAATTATTCAAGTAATCTGTTCTTCAAAATGTTGTCTTTCCTAAACAGTTCCCACTACAAGATCTACCTCCATATTAAGCACCAGAGCAGGTAAATAAAAAATAAAAAAAAATGCCCTTTAGTTTCTTTGTTCCTAAAAAAGCAGCAAAGTGAAATTACAATTCAGGTGTTTGAGCTCTTTTTCCAAATTCATGATTTTCCATTTATTATTTATTTCCTAAATGCCCAGGTGAGGTAGAAGGTCTATATCCAATATTAGTAACGACCATCCTCCCTTTTCAAAGGTTATCTGTTCTAAAAAGAATATTCTGCATACTACTACTAATTTGGAGAAAGAGGCTATGCTAGAAAATTCTATATGAAGTTATCTGAAAATAATTTACAATTCTCTTTTACTAACACCAAGGAATTTTAACTTTAATTGGATGGTTTGTAACTAAAGCAATGGGTAGCAGAGTATAAAAGTGTATTGGAATGTGTAAACATCTGATAAATGAACATCACTGTTAATTTAATAATTTATTGGCTTGCTGGGGATTGCTGAGCATGTCTAGATAAATAAATTCTAACTCTGCCTTTCGATACTGTTTAACATACATTTCCAAATATTTGTTTCCTCCTTTGCAAAGCAATTACACTGGTCACCAGTGGCCCAGGCACAGGTAAGCTATCACCTTCAACCACAACTTAATCTATGGGGATTTTCAAAAACATCTAAAACTTCCTTTTACAATGTTATTATTCTTTTACTATGTCATTTTTAGAGGAAGTAGACAAAGTTTCTTCTCTGTTTTTTAAAGAATGTCTTAGACGAAGCATTCAAAAAATAACAATAGGTTTTCAACCTTCTACTTGTGTTACATTTTAATACTTTAATATTGCATTTGGGCGTCTATCACCTCCAGAGATCAATTTTTCAAGTTGATTCATTTCTTTCAAGTTGATTTATTTTATACATGACTATAGATGTTCTTGGAAGCATAACTTCCTCTCTACACAAAACTTAGTTGTTACTGTTTTCTCAAACTCAGCAGTGTCCATACCAGGGGAAATCTATCAATGAAAAATACATTTTTTTACATAGATGAGTTGGGTTTTTTTTCAGGTACAAATCTAGAACAACTTACATATTAGAATTAACATCAGTTTGATCATACTTTTGAAATATTAAGTCTGACTCTTCCCTCTGCCTATCTAGTTTTTCTAGTTTAACTGGCTCTAGTATTCCTATCCAAACTGTAAAATTCATTACTTTTCCTTGTCTTTAACATAAATGAAAATATGAGTTAAAAAGAACTTGAGAAAAACGGCTCGTCCTGTAGCACTATAACTCCTGTTATTTTTGTTTGTGATAAACCACCTTCTTTTACTTAAACTGATTCATTTTACAGTTAAAAGAGCTCAATTTTCATTGTTGAAAATTCACATTCACAGGCTGTCTGGAAAATGTCCAGCCATTATTAATACTAGTTTTCACATTACATGGCTGGATACTTTCCAGAAAGCTTTAGTGTATGTCATTTCTTCCTAGAGCCTGCATGTTTGAGAAAATCATTGATCAAATTCATCCTACCAGCTCTGGACTATTTCTGTGACATATTTACTTTCCAAAAGTCAGAGTCCTTTTTTCCTGCCAACTTAGGACTCTTTCTCCCATTGTTTATTAATTTTTCTAGTCTTAAATAAGTAAGTTTCTTGAATTCACAAACCATGATTTGCTGTCCTTGTTTTCCTAATTACATCTAGCATCCAAGATATGTAATAATTAGTATTCAGTAAGTATTTGAAGAATGAACCAGTGACTGTTCTTTTTTCACTACTGAATATTTACAATTCACTCAGGTTTAGAATTCTGGCACAGAAATTCTGGTGAAAGTTAAGATCAGGTATTAGTTATAATTCAACAGCTCAGGCATTTCATTCATTGGAATAACTCTTCCTTCTGTAGTTAGAATCAAGGCTATTTGGGGGTGATAAATTGACATAACAATGTAGAACTATGACTATAATTATGAACATTTTATATCTTAAAGTATCAGCCACCACAGTGTGTATTATTATTAAAAATACTCAAAACAACATATTTATTTCCTATCAAATTTTCTCTCCTGTTGGATATCATTAACAACACCAAGCACTACTGGCCCTTTCAAAATAAATCTTAGAGTGACACATTTCAGAAATGTTTTTCTCCATTCTGTAATCATAAATTCATTTTTCAAGGCCCATAACAATTTCATCCCAATAGTTCTTCTGAATTGTCTCATATGCACTGCAGTATTATTTTCAAGTTACATATTACCTCAACCAAAAGCAATGGACTGAATTCCAAATTCTCAACCTGGTTCTAAGTTGATTAGTGCAGTTCAATTATATAGTTCCTTTATAAAAGTATTCAGCAGCTATTAAAATTTTTGAGTTCTGTGACTGTTTATTTTATTTATTTATTTATTTACTTATATTTTTGAGACAGAGTCTCTTTCTGTCATCCTAGGTAGAATGCCATGATGCCATAGCTAACAGCAGCGTCAAACTTTTGGGCTCAAATAATCGTCTTGCCTCACCCTCCCAAGTAGCTAGGACTACCGGCACCAGCCACAGTGCCTGGCTAGTTTTTCTGTTTTTTTTAGGAGAGACAGGGTCTCATTCTTGTTCAGGCTGGTCTTGAACTCCTGAGCTCAAGCAATCCACCCCCTCAGCCTCCCAAATTACTTGGATTCTACAGAGTCACCAAAAGACAAAAATTTTTCTTTGACTGCTGTTTTGATGAATCCTATACATTTTGTTGAGTCAGAAGCGTTTGGATAACTATTTTATATATTTTTTCAATATGGTGATACCTACCTCTTTCACGATAGCAGGCACCCTGAATTAAGGAAACGGGTTCGGTTTTTACAGTTTATACGTATATTTTATCTTATTGATTTTTCTTTCTCAAGCATTCAGTTTTGAACGTAATATTCAACTTTATTTTATCACTTCTTCATATTCTAGCAAGAAAACTTTTCATATAAATCAGGTCACGAGTAGATTACCTTAACAGGGTTTATTGGGAAGAGATGGGGAAATTTTCACTGTAAAATTTTGTCTCATTAACTGTATAAAACTATAAAAATCTTACTGATTCCCTTCATGATAATGTCTTTAAAATTATAAATCTATTATAAAGTTGAATTACGAGAAAGATTACCTCGGTTATTTTTTCCTGAATTCCGTAGCTATTAATATTATTTGTGACTTTTTGTGTTCTGCCTTACTAACTAATAATGTTGTATTTAGTTTCACTGAAATTCCAGTAGACATTTCACATTGTATAAATACTCATAAGTATTAATAATTTACAGAATGTCATATAGTACTGTATTGAAGGACGTAGCTATGAACTTGTTTTGAGGATTTATTAAATCCTAGTCATTATATTAACTAGTTTTACTATCTCATTAAATCTTAACAATCCTCTGAGTACTATAATTCTCCACAGCTTCCCTCTTCTCATCATTTTTCAGGTAAGGAGAGGTGAAAACTTTACATGACTTTTTCAACCTTATAAGGATCAGAAGGAAAAGGAATTTTCTGGCATGACATAGAGAAAAATCAAGGTTGTTTTCCATGAAAGCCAAAAATTGTAGTCAATGTTGTTTTAAAATTAATATAAAAAGGCTTATTTTCAATGTTAAAATTGTACAACTGTGCCACAAGTTGTGTGTTTCAAATGAATTTAGGCAAATCCCAGCATACAGAAAACATTAATTATCAAATTACCTGATCAATAATACCTTCCCAGCATTTATTAATAATGCACATTTAGCTTATCTTATTGCTGGAAAAAATGAGGAAGGGCTTATTTCCCAGATAAATTGAACATAAAACTTCAGTTAAATTTTGGCTTAGTTTACTAAATTTCAATTTAAAAATATGATTAGTGGTAAAATTTGGCCTAATTCTTAGTTCCTGGACCACCGTTCTACCTGTTTTTTTTATTAAACTGTGCCCATCTCATACTCAATAAGTAAGAATTTGTAAATCATTCAAATAATAACTTACTCAGTTCTTAAAATTTGTGAGTTGTGGGCTTGGATCATACCACTTGGTTCACCTTTGTTGGTTCAATTAACTGGATCATCATAAATTGTCTACTTCAATTGTGCTAGGGACTCTTGGACTGAGGAGAAAATGTTTAAAATAAAATGTGACATTTCTGAATTTTAACAATCCTAAGAGATGACATGTTAATTTATTTACAACTGAGGAATCAGAATAATCCATTTAAATTAAAAATGGTAATCAGAAGAATCTTAGAAAGTACCAGATATGTTTCCTGATAGTTTTAAGTTGAAGCTTTAAGAGACAAAAAAGCCAAGTGTATTATTTTTCCTTTGCCAGATAAGAATAAAATATTTCCTTTTAAGAGGCACCAATAAATTTTTTCCTTTAAAAATTTTTTTTCTAAATGTATCCAGTAAACATGCTGCCAAAGTGAAAATCCAACAGTTTAGAGTGTTTGCTTGTAGAACTTTTTAAAAATAAGTAATCTTTTTTGGAGAAGCAATTGCCTTATTGCCTAATATTGTAGGGTTGCAAATCACATCACGTTTCTTTTACTGATATTAATGGTTTAAAAGTTTGATGACATTTGACAATATGTGATTACTATAAAATAAGTTTTGTTTTTCAGTCTTCTACTGATAAGTCTTCTCTCTTGATCAGTGATGAGAAAAATGGATCCATTTTTTATGTTAAAAATAGCCATCATCTCTAGCACAGTTTTTTTTTTTTAAATATAGTGTTCATAAACCAAAAATATTTATCTAGAGTTTGAAAAATAGAAGATTAATAGTTTCAAATGTAATGTCACTAGGATGGTGACAAATTACAAATACTAGGGAAGTATTTGTTTCTTATACTTGGGCACCCACATTTCACTCAGAAATTTTGACTTATAATCCTAGTACACTAAAGGTTTTTTTTTTTTTTTTTTTCTGGATAATGAATTAGTGCTTTTGAGTCAGACCAATATCATTAGTGGGGCAATTAGTCAAAGATTTTCAACTTTAGTTTTCTACTTTACTTTTTAAAATAGATCAATTTAATATGAAAACTTATAATATTTTATCACAAAGGTAAGATTTAAAATGAAATTGAGCCAGGTTTTTGACACGAATTTGTTCCCTGAATGAAGTACTTTTGATGAAATACTGACCCAATCTTGGTTAGATGATGTAATCTTGGTTAGATGATGAGGTATGAATTCATGTACCTTAACCTTTCCGTTGCAGTAAATAGCATAGAAATAAAGGAATTTAGGAAAACATTAAAGAAAATTTAAATGAACAACGGGAGCAATATGCAAAATCTACTTTTTTCTCATGCTTTATGTATCTATTTTCCTTTGTATACAGTTTTAATATTTTCAAAGTGCTAAAATACCCTGAGGTGCCTAATAAAACATTCTAATAAGCATATTATTTTTAGAAGAAAAATTACACAGTTATAGAGTTTTTCCTCTTTAGATTGACTGATCTTGAGACAAAGCTAATATTTACTGAGCACTATTCTGAGTATATGACACATATTACTTTTTTAATACAGAACACTCTATGCAGTGGGTACCCCACTATCTTCTCCTATTTACAAATGATTAAATGGAAGTACAAAGAGGATAACTTTCACATCCAACGTTGCTTAGTAACAGGTGGTGAGAAAGAATTAAAGTTCAGGACTTTTTAAATTTTTTTTAGACTTCAGTCCTAATGCCTCTGTATTATGATGTTTAAAATAGAGAATGAAGTTGAATTTAATTTACATAAATCATAGACGTAACATACAATTGCTGATTCTGATTTAAAATAGTCGTGTTAAAATTGATAGTTTGTTTAATGTTTCCATTAAAACTAAAAAAAAAAAAAAACACCTACCTTGAATACATAGGGATATCATTTCGTATCATTAAAAAGTAGATTTCTGTTACTTAAGAGTATGATATGTGAAAATACATTTTTCCCTCAAAAACTTAAAATCCTAGAATACTATAAAAATAGTTTATATATACACTTTGTTAATATAGCATACTTTTTCTAAAATAGCATCAATCATACAAAAAAATAGTTGTTATTACGCTATCATACAGACACAGCTGAGTGTAGTGAGATGTGAATCAAAAAAATAAAACTTGGAATCTCTTCTCTTCTTACTCGCTGTCTGATCCTTCTTTAAGTCCCTCAAACACTCTGAGACTTAGCATTAGTTATTCTGTTAAGTGAGAAAAATAATACCAACCTTGCAGGGTTTTTTTTTTAAAAAAGTGTCCATGTGATCATGCAGCTTAGCATAATACATAGTGAGTACTCAGTAAAGTCAACTTGAATATTGTGATCAATTCTTCAGGTTAATGAATTTAACCTAAAGATTTCAGTGGAGGAGTTTAGTATTTTCTTCAGTGACTAATCACAAACATGCCATTTCTTGAATCAAAACCAATTTTATGGATTTTTAGTTAGCTGTTTTTCTTCCCAGAAATAAGGTACTTTGTAAAAACTGAATTTTGTAGTACTGAGTTGTTGTTTATAAGGGGAAATGTTTATAAGGGGGCAGGCACTCCTTAAAGTTATCATTCAGACATTTATTTTAAATAAAATGGAATCCATTGGAGAAATGTGCCAAAATAATTGTTTTCCTTATAAAATTTTACAAGCAGAAATAATCAAAAACATTAGTGGTCGCTAGAAAATTATTTGCTAGATTTTATATTGAGTTTATGATGAAAAAAATAAATGGATACAGCCCTTTGAAAACTTTGGGGGTGGAATGTCATACTTCCTATAGTGTGCAGAGTTATCAATACTTTGGCAAAGGCAGCTCTTCCTGCTGCATTTAAGTCTTGGCAATAATGAGGTTAACACAGAGACAATAACAGTATCAAATACATTGTAATGGCTAGGCTGTCAAAATTAATGAGAAGAATAATGCTTTATCTATCAGTTTCGGCAATTAAACCATGAAGAAAAGAGGACTGTTATAATTCCTATTTGTAAAGCCTTATTCCTACTTTTATTGCTGTATCAACAATTTCAGACTTACATCTTCTGAAGTTCACTCGTGGGAAAAGGGAGCTATATCATAAGTAGGCCAACTGGTACGTACTCCAATCTGTGCCTAGTTTAGATAACTCTTATCACCCTGATACAAGATGGGTCCTCAGGGTCCACATCATCGGCCAGGCTTATAAATATGTCTTCATGTGCATTTGGTAAAAATATCAGTACGCTGTACTGTGTTCCCCTCAAATCCTCATTGATTGCAGCATGTTCAAATGTGTAAATTTTGGAGATGTGATTTTATCCCACAGGACAATGCTGCTTTTAAATTAAATGTAATTGCCTTTAATCTGAAAGTGCTCAAGTTGGGATCATTGGAATTCCTTGAAGGTTAAATCAATATGGAATCTACACCAAAATCTTTGGGAACATCAGGATCTATCCTGCTATAGCTCTATACTCTCAATAGTGTCTTTGGACCATGGCATGATACTCTTTCTGTGCTATCCTTGCATCCAAATCAACAGAAGATTCTAATTCAAATGTCCAAGTATTGTCTTCATTAGTGAGAAAACATATCAAGATTTTTATTGATCTGTCGGTGGAATCTGCTGGATACTGATGTTGAGAATTCACTTCAACTAAATCTTGACACTAATTTTGAGAAACTTTCACATAAATTTTCTCTGAAACTACTTAAAATGCTTATTGATATAGCCATTATAGAGAGTAATCAGGGAAACAGAATATTTTATTATTTATTTTATATTATGTTCTATAATATCTAGTCTAATTTCTAATATTTCCATTATTATGCTAAATAGGTTGTTAAGAAAACTGAAAAACTACCAGAGATGATGTAAAAGAAGGCAGTTACATAAAAAGCAGTGTGGGTCAAGTCCTCGTTGCTGAGTGACTTAGATTTTAATCCCAATTTTGTCACTGACCAGCATTGATTTTACACAAATCACTTAAATCTTATTAGCTCAATTCTTTATATGCAAAATGGGCATAATACTTTTTAAAATTATTTTTACTTTTTTAATGTAAAAGTATTAATGAAGGGAGTACAAAGGTTTTTGATATGCGGATTCCTTGTATAATGCTTAAGTCAGAGCTTTTGATCTACTTGTCACCAGAATAGTATTCACTGTACCCAATATGTAAAACTTACTTCCCTCCTTATATTGCTCAGATTCTTTATATTGCATTTATATTCACTGTTAACTCCCACTTATTAGTGAGAATATATGGTGTTTGATTTTCCAGTCCTGAGATGCTTCCCTTGGGGAATGGTGCTCTGTTCTATCTATGTTGCTGCAAATGACATTTTGTTCCTTTTTATGGCTGAGTAGTACTCTGGTATATACCACATTTTCTTTACCCACTCGAGAATTGACAGGCCCTTAGGTTAATTAATTCTATATTTTTACAATTGGAAACTGTGCTGCAAACAACATTAGAGTGCAGGTGTCTGTTTGGTGAAATGACTTCACGTCCTTTGGGTAGAGCTCCAGTAGGGATTGCTGGATCAAATGGTAGGTTTACATTTCTTTCTTTGAGGAATCTCCATACTATTTTCCATAAAAATTTGCACTACTTTGAACTAGTCCACAGTCCCACCAATGGTGTATAAGCATTGCTTTCTCTGTGAACCCATGCCAGCAACTATTGGTTTTTGACTTTTTAATAATGGTGACTGATAGGGGTAAGGTATCTCATTGTAATTTTAGTTTGCATTTCCCTGAGGATTAGTGACATTGAGCATTTTTTAAAAATATGTTTGTTGGTTATGCATCTATCTTCTTTTGAAAATCTTCTCTTCAGGCTGGGCATGGTGGCTCGTGGCTCTACCCCTTGCACTTTGGGAAGCTGAAGCAGGAGGATCACTTGAACTCAGGGGTTCAAGACCAGCCTCAGCATGAGTGAGACACCCATCTCTACTAAAAATGGAAGAAGTAGCTGGATTTCATGATACACCTGTAGTTCCAGTTACTCAAGGGGCTGGAGGGAGAAGGATTTCTTAAGCTCAGGAGTTTGAGATTATAATAAGCTATAATGATGCTACTGTATTCTACCTAGGATGACAGAATAAGACTGTCTCAAAAAAATAAAAAACAAAACTTCATTTTTTTTTTTACTACTTTTTGATGGAGTTGTTTGTTTTTTCTTCTTGATTGCTTTGAGTTCTTTGGAAAGTATGGATATTAGTCCTTTGTTGGACGTATAGTTTGTAAATACTTTTTCCTATTTTGTAGGTTATCTATTCAGTATGTTGATTATTTCCTTTGTTATGTAGAAGCTTTATAATTTAATTAAATCCCATTTATTTATTTTAGGACTATTATATTTCTCAGTTACATCTTAGTCATAAATTCTTTGCCTAGGCCAATGTCTAAATGAGTTTTTTCTATGTTTTCTTCTAGAATTTTTAGAAATAAATGATATACGTTTAAGTCTTTAATTCATCTTGAATTAATTTTTGTATATGCCAAGACATAGCAGTCATATTTCATTCTTCTGCATGTTGCTAACCAATTTTCACATCACCATTTTTTTTTTTTTTTCTTTTCGAGACAAGAGTCTCACTATTTCACCTCACCTCAGTAGTGTGCTGTGCATCACAGCTCAGAGCAACCTCAAACTCTTGGGCTTATGTGATTCTCTTGCCTCAGTCTCCCAAGTAGCTGGGATTACAGGCGCCCACTAAAACACCTGGCTATTTTTTGGTTGTAGTTGTCATTGTTGTTTGGCAGGCCTGGGCTAGATTTGAACCTGCCAGCTCCAGTTTATGTTGCTGGCGCCCTAGCCACTGAGCTACAGATACGGAGCCCACAGCACCATTTATTCAATAGAGCTTCCTTTTCCCAGTATATACAGTACTGTTGTCTACTTTGTCAGAGATCAGTTGGTTGCAGGTGGATGGTTTTATTCTACATTCTCTATTCTATTCCATTGATCTATATCTCTACTTCTATACCAGTGCCATGCTGTTTTGGTTACTATAGCATTGTAGTAAAATTTGACGCCGGTTAATGTGATGCTTCCATATTTGTTCTTTTTGCTTGAGATTACTGTTATTATTTGGGCTCTTTTTGGTTCCAAATGAATCTTAGGATTATTTTTTCTAGATCTGTGAAATATGATCCTGGTATTTTGATAGGGATTGTGCTGTATCTATAAATCACTTTGGGAAGTACCAACATTTCAATAATGTTGATTCTGCAAATCCATGAGCAGTGATGTTTTTCCATTTGTTTGTGTCTTCTGTAATTTCTTTCGTCAGTGTTTTGTAGTTATCCTTGTAGAAACTCTTATCTCCTTGGTGAAGTATATTTCCAGGTGCTTTATTTTCTTTACAGCTATTGTGAATGGCATTGAGTCCTTGGTTTGACTCTCAACTTGACTGTTATTAGTATATAGAAATACTACTGGTTCGTGTACATCGATTTTGTAACCTGAGACTTTGGTGAATTTATTTATCAACTCTAGGAGTGTTTTGGTGGAATCTTATAGGACTTTCTAGATATAAGATCATATCATCAGCAAACAGGCATAATTTGACCTTTTGTTTTCTATTTTGGATGTCCCTTATGTTTTTCTCTTTTCCTATTTCTTTGGCTGAGACTTTCAATACTATGTTGCTTAGAAGTGTTGACAGTGGGCATCTTTGTCCTGTTCCAATTCTTCAAAGTTGTGCTTTCAACTATTCCCCATTTAGTATGTTATCAGACGTAGGTTTCTCATATATGGCCTTTATAATTTTGAAATATGTTCTTTTTATTCACAGTTTACTGAGGGTTTTATCATGAAAGGTGCTAGATTTTATTGATTATTTTTTATGCATCTCTTGAGATAGTTATAAAGTCTTTGTTTTTTCTTGTGTATATGTGGTGAAGCACACTTGATTTGTGAATGTCAAATCATCCTCTCATTCTTAGGATGAAACCCACTTGATCATGTTCACTTATCTTTTGATGTGCTTTTGATTTCAGTTTGCTAATATTTTTGCTGAAGATTTTTGCTTTGATGTTCATAAGAAATAGTGGTTGAAATTGTCTTTTTGTGTTGTGTTTTTTTCTGGCTTTGCTGTCATTAGAAAACTGGCTTCATAAAGGAGTTGTGGAGGATTCTTTCACTCTCAATGTTGTGGAATAGTTTCTGTAAGATAGACACCATTTCTTCTTTATAGGCTTGGTAGCCTTTGGCTGTGATTTTATCTGGTCCAGCGTGGTTGTTTTTTGTTGGGAGATTTTTAATTACTGCTTCATTCTTGCTGCTCATTACTGGTTCTATTCAGGATTTCTGTTTCTTCCTGATTCAGGCTTGAGAGGTTGTTTAAGAATTGATCCACTTACTCTATGTTTTCTAGTTTTTAATCATAGAGGATTTTATAATATTCCTGGAAGAAATTTTGTATTTCTGTGGCGTCAGTTGGAATGGTTCCTCTTTATTTATTTATTTATTTATTTATTTATTTTAGTTCTTTCTCTTGTATTTCTAGTGAATCTGGGGGTTGGTCTGTTAATTTTGTTCATCTTTTCAAACAGCCAACTTTTTGTTTCATTGTTCCATTGTATTGTGTGTGCGTGGTTTGTTGTTTTTTGTTTGGCTTCTGTTTAATTCTGTTCTGAGTTTTTCTATTTATTTTGTTTGTTTTATTTCAGATCATTATGAGGGCACAAGCAATTAGGTTACAATGTTTACAATTATTAGGTAAGGTACCTACCTGTTATAGTTGTGCTTTTCACCCAGGAGGTGGCCATATGCCCTTACATTGTGCCCATTAGGTGAGACTGAGTTTTGTTATTTCTTCTGCTGACTCTGGGTTCAGCTTGTTCTTTTTCTAGTTCCTTGAGATGTGACTTTGGGTTGTTATTTCATGATTTTCTGTCTTTTTATGTAGGTATATAAGGCTGTGAACTTTTCACATAAGGTTGCTTTTCATGCATCACATAGATTTTGAAAGCTTGTATCCCCTTTGTCATTCAGTTTGAGGAATATTTTGATTTCCATCTTAATTCATCTTCAACCCAAGGATCATTCAGCATCAGGCAGGTTGTTTAATTTTCATAACTTTGTATACAGTTGAGTGTTTCTCTTGGAATTAATTTCTAGTTTTATTATACTGTCATCTGAAAAAATATATCATTTTTATTGTTTTGCATTTTCTGAGGCCTAAGATATGATCAATCTTGGAAAATACTCCATGTGCTGATGAGAGAAATGTATATTCATTGATTTATGGGTACAATGTTCTTTTAATATCTGTTAGGCCTGTTTGTTCTAGAGTTCTGTTTAAGTCCAGTGTTTCTTTGTTCATTTTCTACTTTGATGATCTGTCCAGTTTGGTCAGTAGAGTATTGATTTCCCTGACTATTAAGATGCTACTGTTTATGTCCTTACTTAGATTAAAATTTGCTTTATGTAAATGGGAGCTCCTATGTTAGGTGAATATATATTTAGGATTGTTATGTCTCTTCTTATTTAATTGTTGTATTTACCATTATATAATAACTGTGTTTTTTTTTTTTTTACTATTGTTTATTTAGGGTCTATTTTTATGATATGAGAATGGCTACATCTGTTCTCTTTTGGTTGCCGTTTGTGTAGAATTTGTTTTTTCATCTTTTTACCTTGAGTCTGTGTGATTCTATGTGATTTATATGTGTTTTTAGAGACAGCAAATACTTGGATTGTGTTTTTTTTCATTCATTCATCCGATCTATGTCTGTTGAGTGGGACATTCAGACTGTTCACGTTGAGTGTTAATGTTGAAATGTGGTAGGTATGCAGTTGTGTGCAACATGTTGAATGAAACCTTATTTTTTGTTTTCCTTCTTGTGATATTGTTTTTTAAGAGTTGTGAGCTATAAATTTTGGATTTTTTTTTTTTCTTTTACGTTGGTGGATATCTGTATCTATTGTGCTATTGTATCTATAGTGAACTTTTGAGCATTTCCCGTAGGGATGTTTAGTAGTCATAAATTCCCTTAGAGTTTGCTTATTTAAGAAAGATTTTATTTATCCTTCATTTATGAATTTTAGTTTTGCAGGATACAAAATTCTTGGCTGGCAGTTATTCTGTTGAAGGACATTAAGGATAGGACCTCATTCCTTTCTGTCTTATAGTGCTTTAAGAAGTCCACTATTAGTCTGATGGGTTTTCCTTTGCAAGTTATTTGATATTTTCACCTCATGGCTTGAGGTAGTTTCTCTTTCATGTTGACTTTGGCCATTCTGATGATGACATGCCCGGTGGTCACTGCAATCTAGGCAAGACTTGGAAAATGTGTATGTGAGGCTAGTGACAGGAAAACTAAAGAGCTGAAATTCCCTGGGGATACAAAGGCACAAAATAGAAAATGAATGGAGGAGCAATGTGGCACCCACCATCTTGGCTTGGGTCTGTGGTGAAGGGGAACAGTGTCACTCTGAGGGGGCTGGAAACCCAGTGCTCTGTTCTCAAGAGACTCTAGTTCAGTGGCAGCAGCAGCTTTTGAGCTCATGAGTGTAGAGAAGCTCTCCAGCATCTTTGGAGCCTGCTAACTACAAGGGATGTGAGGGGAGAAAAAACAAACACTCACAGTAGCCCTTTCCATGGGGCTCCAACTTCCCCAGGAATTGATGTCTGCCAAAATCTTCTTCGTGTTCTATTCCATAGTTACTTCCTGTAGGATCTCTGGTAGGTTCTGGCACTTTCGTCTCAAAATTACATCTGAGCTATGCTTTTTTTTTTTGGTTTTTATTTTCATCTAAAATCTTTGGTTCTATCTAAGATAATCTGGTGACTGATGTAACTAATCATCCATTTAATCATCCATTGTGCTCCACCCTCTGGCATAATACTTTGACTTCATTCACTCATTCATTTTATGGACAAATACTTATCAAGCACCCATTATGTGCTAAACATTCTGAAAAACATTGGAGATATAAAATTAAATTAAAATAGACGTGGTTCTTGCCTTCCTGGAGCCTACAGTCTAGTCAGAAAGATAGATATTGATCAAGTAATTACAAAAACAAATAGAATAGAAACTTGCATGAACACAAGAACTATGAAGGGCTTAAAATGGGGTTATAGGATGAAAAGAGTATTTAATCGAGTTCAGGAGCTTAGGAAAGACTGAAGAAAAGATGAGTTTAACTATGAGAAGAGGAGAAAGATCCATGTTCCAGGTACAGAGAACTGTAAACAGCAGGAATGAAAGAAAGACCAGTGTGAGGATCAAGTAGCATGTGCAAGTTCTTTCTTCTCTCTTCCTCTGTCCTTCCCTTCTCCCTCCCCCTGTTCCTCCTTCTCTGTAAAATTATAGATGGCATTATTGCATAAAGCCATGGATTTCCAGTAGAAATTAATACTGAAGTAGAGAAAACACCTGACTCTTCATTGCTTTTGAAATCCCAAATTGATGAAGGCTTATTTTTAAGTTCAAAGACCCTTCATCAACCATTTAATGAACCCCTACCACATCCCAAGCAACGGGTAGCCATTGAGAATACAAAAGCAAAACATGGGTCCTGTAATCCTAGCACTTGGGGAGGCTGAGGCGGGAGGATCCCTTGAGCTCGGGAGTTTGAGACCAGCCTGAGCAAGAGTGAGACCCCTGTCTCTACCAAAAATTGAAAAATTAGCTAAGCATGGGGGCAGGAGCCTATAGTGCCAGCTACTCGGGAGGCTGAGTCAGGAGTTTGTTTGATGCAGGGAGATGGAGGTTGCTGTGCACTGTGATGCCACAGCACTCTAACCTGGAAAAGAGTGAGACTTTGTCTCAAAACAAACAAACCAACAAACAAAAACCCAAACATGGCTTTTCCTTCAATAGTTTAATGATAATTCAAAGTAGCACAATGATTGTTTACTGGTAACTTCAAATTTATATTCATGAACTTGCTATATCAAATCATAAAAATAGATCTTAAAAAATATTTCTCCTTTCCCCTTGAAGCCCTCATAGACTAAATGCTATTTAATAGAAACATTTCTAATCTGCAGACAACCAGAAGCAGAGGAAAGAGAAATCTTGTGCTGAAAAATCAGCCTCCTCTAACAGAGAATTGATTTCGTCACAAATAAATACACATTTATTCCATTAATTCTATATTTAGTGGTTTGTGTAGTTATGATATATGTCTGTGTATATATACAGACACATACAGTCATTGAAAGTACATCATGACGCTATTTTAAAAATGACAAAAATTATTATTAACTAAATAAAGAATATATGACTATCTATATTGAAAACTAACAGGAGAGTAGTCATTCTATTATTTTTCCCAGCAAATTCATTGCATGTCTGTTTCTCTTATCAGGACCAACTCTAGGCTCTTCCACTGAACCATTTACTATAGGTCAATATATAAATTCCTGCCTTTGCACATGACATAAAAATATCTAAGGGTAAAATTATTCATAACTTTAGATTTTTAAGAAAGAATTTATATGAGAGTTTGGCTTTTGGCAAAATATTTCAAACAAGTAGTACACTAGGCTTTTCCCACTGGTTTCAAACTTTTTAAAATAACAAGTTTAACTTGTTTTTGATCAATTTATATTGATTGGCTATAATATGGTTTTCAGTTTTCTTCTTTTCATTAACTAGTGATACAGCAGCTGTAACAGTAGTAAATATCTCAAAATTTTTCAAAAAGAATGTAAGCTGAGGAAAAAACACATGTATATCTAATAAAGTATTTTACTCTTTAGGTATTTTAAGTATAAAAGTCTTAGCTATTTCATAATTGAGTTTATTGTTGTTATTATCAGTGTTATTATTAATAGTGATTAAGGCCTAAACTTCAGCTTATTTTAAATCAGTTATTCAGACAAATGTCTGAAAACTTAGTGTGACCTAATTCAAAATGCAGAAAGATATATTTGTAAAAAAAAAAAAAAAAAAAAAAAGGAAAAATAAACAAATAAGATTACTAGTTAACTAGAAAAAAATCCTAGAGAACTCTAGGCAAACAGTCACTGGATTCATTTATTCTATTTTCTGTCATAGAAATTAATTAAAAAGTTCAATCATCTGTTGGTAATAAAGTGCAAATTGGCCTTATATAAGAAGTTTATTCTCTGTCTTCCCCAGGCATTACTAGCACTTCTGTTGCCATCACCCCAGCAGCAGCCACAATGGTAGTGAGCCCCATCTTCACCAGCGCTGGGGGCATAGCAGGTAAATTAAGTTCAGAGCCAAGTAGACCAGCTTCAGCTAAGTAACTGTTTTCAGGAAGTGCTGCTCAGGACAATACTTTTCAAAATAAAAGTTAGAGGCTGGGTGCAGTGGCTCATGTCTGTAAATCCTAACACCCTGGGAGGCAAAAGCAGGTGGATCACTTGAGCTCAGGAGTTGAATGAAAATGTAATATCTTTTCATTTTTTCATAAGTGGCTTTCTTAAAGTATTTCTAATGAACTGTGTATTTGGTGATGTTTGTGCACTTTCTTTAGCCAGGGGTTTGTTTTTTCTTTATTTTCTTTTTCTTTTCTTTCTTTCTTTTTTGTTTGTTTGTTTGTTTTTATTTTTAGAGACAGAGTCTCACTTTGTTGCTGTTGTAGAGTGCTGTGGCGTCACAGTTCACAGCAACCTCCAACTTCTGGGCTTAGGCGATTCTCTTGCCTCAGCCTCCCGAGTAGCTGGGACTACAGGCACCCGCCACAACACCTGGCTATTTTTTGATGCAGTTTGGCCAGGGCTGGGTTTGAACCCACCACCCTCGGTGTGTGGGGCCAGTGCCCTAACTCACTGAGCCACAGGTACTGCCCAGGTTTCTCTTTATTTTCGTCAGGGACAACTAGAGTATCATCTAGTGTAACTACAGCCGCTGACAATGGAATTTCAGGTGACACAGTCTTTAAAATAGGTAAGATGGGGCGGTGTCCTCAGTGGGTAGGGAGCCAGCCACATACACTGGGGCTGGCAGGTTCGAACCCAGCACGGACCTGCTAAAACAACAATGACAACTGCAACAAAAAAAATAGCTGGGTGTAATCTCAGCTACTTGGGAGGCTAAGGCAAGAGAATTGCTTATCTCAAAAGTCTGAGGTTGCTGTGAGCTATGACACCATGACAGTATACCCAGGGCGACAGCTTGAAACTCTGTTTCATTAACAACAAAAAAAAAAAGGTGAGATGAAGAAATAGTCAAATGCTTTCTCTTCTATAGCTCATTTCTATGAGGAGTCTAACTCATCAGTAAATACAGCATTAGGCCAAGTGTCAGAGCCACCTAACTCAACTGAGCTGACTATGGGGTAAATCAATGATTGATATTGATATATTAATAAAATACTAGTGATATATTTCTATGGCACATGAAAAATTTTGAATGATGCTCAAATACACTATTCATGATTTAATCCACATTAACACTAAGGTAGTTACTTGTCATTATTCCCAAGAAGTGAGAAATTCACAGAAGGGTCCCAGCTGATAGACGTAGGATCAGAACATGGATTCCTAAGCCCCCTGTGCCCTAGCTGGCCCCACAGTTCTGTGGTCTCTGCCTAAGAGCATCCCTCCTACAAAGCTCCTAAGAATTTGCCTGTCCTTGTGCCCCTAGATGAAAGTTTAACTATTTTTGGTTTCATGAATAAAATATTTTGGTAGTTGTTAAGCACAGATAATTTGGATTAAAAACAAACCAGCCCAAGTTCACTGCTGCTCTGCATGCAATCAGCTCATAATTTTAAGAGCTCTTAAGATTCTTCTCTGCATCGCATTTGCCTCTGCTTTGATTCCGTGTTAAACATTTTCCTCCTAGTCTCCCTGTCTTCCACTTGGCTCACCTTCCTCCAACAAGGTGGTGCTCACAGCATGGTTCCTGGACCATCAGTATTAGCATCTTCTGGGAACTTGTTAGAAATGCAGATTTCTAGGCCCACCTGCCCAGAATCAGAAGCTGTTGGAGTAGAGCCCAGCGGACAGTGTCTTTTTTTTTTTTTTTTTTTATTAAATCATAGCTGTGTACATTGATACGATCATGGGGCTAGGTTCATAAACCGTTTGACACATTTTCATCACACTGGTTGGCATAGCCTTCCTGGCATTTTTTTAGTTATTGTGCTAAGACATTTACATTCTACATTTACTAAGTTTCACATATATCCTTGTAAGATGCACCGCAGGTGTCAGAACAATTAAAGAATTTTAAGTAGTGGAGTGTCATGGTGATAGTTGAGCATCTGGAAGGTCATTCTGGCTTGGTATCAACTGACGACTGTTGTGGAAATTGGAAGGGAAGTGGAGAAAGATCAGAAATTTTAGAGCAATGTTCTCCACTGGGTGAGCATCCATTGTGTTCTCCACTGGGTGAGCATCCATTATGTAAAGGGCTTGTTAAGACACTGTCCGCAGGTACGATCAGAGCACCGGCGGGAACGAGCACACCCAGAGAGTCCAGCACTGGGGCCACCAGCACGGGAAACCCAGCAGGCAAGCCAACCCTCTATGGAGGCTGTGGCGAGGGGCCCAACACAGGCTTATTCACTGAGGCCTGGGGATGCAATAATGACATTAAGTAAAGACAAGCAAGGACAACATTGTAGCAACGAATGACTAAAATGAAGAAATGGCCTCTGAGTGTTTTCTTCATAACTCTCCATATACATCAAGCACTGTTATTTTTCCAATTAGGAACCACTGCAAAAGCAGAAGTGACCACCACTGGAGCTACTGGGGAAGACACATCTGGAAGAACAGGTACCCAAGCTGCATGAGCAGCATGAAATTCAATCAGTAGACTCCTGGGCTCTCTGCTCAAAGTGTAGTCAGAAATCAGGTTTCTGAGGCATCCAATAAGGTAATTCCAAGTATGCAGAGGATCAGAAGTATACAAATATTAGGTATTTGTTCTGCATCTGAGACTGAGATAAATGTTCCATGGAACTTAGGAAAAGAATAAGATCATACACCTGTTCTCACTCAACGTGCCTTTGGAGAGGGAGAATAAATAGCCATAAAGATGTAGTAACAAGAGTTACTCAAGTGGGGGAAAGGTGCTTGCTACAGACATAAGATAGTCTAGTAGGAAGAGATAAGATAATTCAATGTTGAGCTAGTCAATGCTGAGCATTGAATCATCTATAATACATGTTTCCTCTATTTTATTAAGAAAGAATACTTTAGTGTAATCTGTACCTTGTCAGGGTTACCTGATCTCATTTACCTTGAACAAGAACTTAACATGCCAGTGAAATTTATGAGATAGATTCTTTTTTTTTTTTTTTTTCCTTTTAAGGGAAAAAGCAAGCATATTTCAGGTCACTTTTAAATAAGGATTTAACTTCATGTTTTCTAAATCTGGCATATCAGGCAAACCTGGTGTATCCTCTGGAGCAACCCCCGGAAGTGAAGGTGGCAGTACCCTGGGTGAAGCAGGTAATGGGGCCACAGGTTCTGGTAAAGATCAGTGGGGCTGGGCATGATGTCTCGGCCACTCAGCCAACGATGCCTCCCATAGCACGTGGTGATCTGTAAATTCGGTTGTAATTGGTGGAGGGATAGCATCTTTCACTTTTGTTTTGAAAACTCCCAAGTACACACAGGAATGGTAGGAATAACAGGCATTTGTTTGCTTCTCGTTCTTGGTTTCAGGGACCACAGGAGTTCATGCAGACTCCACCACGGCTAGCCCTGGATCCTCAGCCATCCCAGCCAGCACCTCTGAAAGCAGCAAACCAGGTAAGTCAAGGGAGAGATCAGGGACAGCACAGGGATAGAACAGGGGGTGTGGATCTATCCTGTTCTGTTTATTTGGCAGCATTGGGAAGAAAGAAAAGGAATTTTTAAGAAACAGGAGTTAGGAAGCCCAGTAATAGACCACCAGTATTTAATCTTGTATAATCACTGGAATCCCTGACTATGGTATGGGCCACGTAGATTCCAAGACTCCTGCCCCAGTCTGTGAGTCTGAAGTGAAGTCGGGGTCATGATTTACAATCCTGGCTACAAATTACTATCAACTAGAAAAAATTTTGAAAATATACACTGAAGAGTCCTTCACAGACTAATTGAATCTAGATCTGTGGAAGAAGGAACTAGGCATCAGTATTTCTTTAAAAGCCTTGTCTCCAATGTACTGCCTGGAGTGAGAAAAACTAAGCTCCAATACTTGAATGTTAAATGAGTAAATAATAAACAGATTTATCTACACAAAACAAGTAAATGAATGTGCTTAGGGGTGCTAACTTTAGTATGAGATTTTTATGATCAATTTTTAGAAAGGGTGTGCCATATTTGGAAATGAAGAAATGTAAACAAGAGATGTTTTGAGAGCAGAGATTGTCACAATCTGTTCTGCTTAATCATAATAGATATGCATTGTTTATTTGAAAGGGAATACTGGGCCATCAGTTGGTGAAATAGCTAGAGCCCCACACAGTGAAGTGACACAATTTAAAGGCACAGCAGGGGGCAGGGGTTATCATTTGAAGGCTGTGACTTTGTCCAGAAGAACAGTCTTTCACCAGAACCCTGCTCATTTTATTTGGTATTAATCCAATGTCATCCAGAAAAAAAGAGGAAGAATGGTATATAAATGACTAATATTTTCAAGAAAATTTCTATTTTATGGCTTTTCCAAATCTTCTCTTCAAAAGAGGTACAGTACTTAGTTATCACAATAATGGATGTGTTTTCCCAATACTGTGGTTACCAGGTAGAAAAGGACAACCTACAGGAAGTACCACTCGGTCTGGCCAGATGTTCACAGCTAGAACATCTTGCTCTGGTTCCAGCCCACCTGGGAACTCAGCAGGCCAGGCCCACCCTCCACTAGTCACTTTCATGGTGTTTGCATCACAAGTGTACTTGGGAACTCAGATTCTTATAGGTTTAAGTGGATTTAGCCATGGCTACAATTTTAGGGAAAAAGAACAGGGATAGTTTAAATCCTAGTCCCTCCTCATTTCCCCTCCAAATAAACCTCTAAATTTTTTTCAAAGAGTACCTTCAGCATAATTCTGTGTAGATTAGATTGCTAGAAAAACAAAAACAAAACCAGAGAATGCCAAGTGAATTTGAATTTCACACAAAGAAGGAATCATTTTTAGCATAAGTATATCCCACGCAATAAGTGGAACATAGTATTTGCTGTATATCTGGGAGTCACATTTAACTGGGTGTCCTGTAGTTTTTATTTGCTGATTTTGTAAACCTTATTTCAGACTGAGCACTGTTGTGCTTTTCAATTAGGAACAACTGGAGCGGGGAATGCAGCCACCACTGGAGCTGCTGGTGAGAACTATTCTGGAGCACCAGGTATGAAAAGAGGCATAATCAGAATTCATACAGACAGTAGAAATGTAATTTAATTACTCACAATTTTGTCAGAAACAAGGTTTCCTGGAGACTTTAATTATAATTACCTGTGTAATGTCAAAACTGTGGAAGATCAGAAATAAATCGAGTAATATTTGCTGTGTATGCATTGTCATACTGGGTACTAGAGACAACATAAAAGAGAAGTTAGAGCGAGGACATGCCTCTCATTGAACTTCCTTTCTGTGCAAAAGAAATTGAAGTTTATAATACAAACAAGCCCCAAACAATACAATGCAGAAGATAATCAAAGTCCAGAAATTGTTTAATGACAGATTTTCGAGTAGGAACTTGACAGGCAATTCTAGCAAGGTGACTGGTTAGTTGGGGTTCAAAACATGATAATTATTTTATTTTAAAAAGAATGTATTGTGATCAGTGTACAATGAGCTATATCTATATGCTTAACTTGAAGAAAAATTCAAACTACAAGTGAGCTGAAGAAAATTTTAGCAATCTTTTCAATCTCAGGGGGAATAAAGAGCCATCACCTTTCAGGTATTAGGGAAGTAGGTTTGAAAACAAAATACTTCCCAAATCCAGAAACCTTCTCCACAAAGGTAACAGAGAATAAAACATGGGATTATTATTGAATGAGCATTAAACCAGAAAGGGACACACATCGCAGACAGTCTGCTAAGAGGGAGCAAAATGAGAAAGAAATCTCACTCTTTTATACGTCTGAATAGATACAACTCACTACATACATCTTCTGAGCACAAACAATAATCCTCCTCAAGTAAGAGGACTAAATAGCATCATTTATTAGACATAGTTCATCCTGAATTGACCTCTGGAAAGGAAGCAGGTGAAGTGAGGTATTCACAGATGAATCAGTGGAATATCTTTCTTATCTAATCTCCTAAATATTGTGTCCCTCTTGTAAATATCCAATGACCCGGTTATATATTCAAATACATAAAAAATGCTTTATCACTAGCAGAGTATATTTAGTTAGTCATGGTATCAACATCTTCCTTAATCAACATGTTAATTTGTGCTTATGCTCAAGGTAGATTAAGCTCAAGGAACCAATAGAAGAGCTACCTAAAAAATAGAAAAGGAGGCAGGAAAATGATGGAAAGTTACATAAATTATAATCTACCGATATCCCCGTTTATAAACCATAATGGTCAATGAAGAGTCCATATCTGGAGTGTTTAGAGGGGGCAGAGAAGACCAGCACTCCAAAGACTGGTAAAGATGGCTCTGGAGCTCAGAGGGGAGCAGAGATTTGGGTAAGGGCACCCTAGAAGAGAGAGGGAGAAAGAGGTCCTAATAGTGGTAGGAGCCATTGTTCAATCAACTTGAGTTCAGCCCCAAGAGGAAAGGCCCCCAACACTAATGGAAAATGCTGGGAGATCTAGGACCTGGCTAGTTAGGAGCACTGGTGAATGTGGAGTTGAAAGAGTATTGGAGAGTGTGTGGAAGGAGACCTGAAAGTCTCAGAAGGCACCACCCACAGCCAGAAAAGAGGGAGGCATTTTGAAAAGTAGAGGAATCCTTGGAGTGTGGGTGTCCAAGGAAAAAGAAGTGTATAAAGACAAGAGTTTCAATTAAACAGGATAATAACTAAGAATCAGAAGATAAAGAAAAGGTGCCACTTATGAAAGAAACTTGCTTTGCTATAAGAACATGGAGCCCTTGATCTGAGAAATCTAGGAAGCCATGTAAAAGCCTCTCTATAACTCCCTGCACAGGAAACCCCAGTGGAAAAAGAAAAAGAATGCCTGGACATAGCTATTCTTTTGTGCAAATTTTTTCAGAACAAATATGTAGCAATGGCAAGCAAATTCAAAAAATCCAGTCATGAGGCAGAGGAATACTAAAACATACATCAACATAAATTTAAAATAACTAAAATAATTGCAACTAGAAAAAGACACCAATAATTATAAATTTAAAAAAATCAGTAAAAATATATAAGCAGCAGGATGGTATTAAATTGAAAATGATGAAAACTCAAGAGATAAATTGAAGGAAAAGGAAAATTATCTCAAACAATAATGATCGAGGATCAAGATGCTTGACAAAGAATAGAGAATAAATAAAACTAAAATTTCAGCAAGGGGATTAGAGGATAGAGCTGAGAAGAGACTCTCTACCCAATAAATATTACAGACACTTTCAAAAAAGGTAAAAATGAGTCACAGAAGGACACAGTTACAGGAAATAGATAAAAATATCCAACATATGTATTATTGCAGCTTTATGGAGAAGACAAAAAAAAGGAACAGAACTAATATTTAAAATTGTGAATCAGAAAATAGTTCCTGTAATTAAAAAAGATCTAAATCTATATATTCAAAAGACCTACCATATACTTGGAAGAATTAATCCTGAAAAGTCAAAATTCTGCAACTTATTTTTAAAAACTGTTGAACTTGGTTAATTCATAGGTTACAGTAAGTCAAATAAATTATTTTAAACTTTGCTACTATTTAACATGTTTTGCAGTTATTAATAGATTGGTATTAGTCATTAGAAGCATAAAATTTGAGAATATGTTAAGTTGTTCCTATCTACAGGTGATATAATAGGATACCTGCAAAACACTAGAATCAATGGAAAAAACGCAAACAGTAAGAGCTTTTAACAAGGCACCAATCTGGAAAACTTGTCTTTATTAATACAAACAATAACAAGTTAAAATAGGTATTAGAAGACAAAACTCTAATTTGTAAAAACAACAACAACAAAAATTCTTAGAAATAATTCTACAAAAGAGCAAAACTTACAGAAGGAAAACTTTAACACTCTTCTTAACGACACACAAGTGTCTTTGGCCAAATGAAAAAGCATATTGTGTCAGGGTCCCAAAGAATCCCGTAGGTTTTGTGATTTGCTAGGACTCGCCAGCCTTGGTATATAGTCATACTTACAAAAAAGCACAATGAGCAAAGTCTGAATAAAACCAGAATAATAGAAGATATGAATTGAAGTCCACAGAAAAAGAACTATAAATAGTTCTTAATCATATAAAAATATTATCAACTTTGCACGTAAGAAGAATGCAAATTAAAACTACACTCAGATATCATTTCTCACTTTTTAGATTGGCAGAAATCCAAAAGTTTGACATCAGCCCTGTTGACAGGTCTGGAAAGACACAGGTGGTATTCTGTATAGCTGGTGGGAGCACAAAATGTTACAGCCCCATGGAAGGCACCTTGGCAAAACCTAACAGAATTACAGATTCACTTACCCTTTGACCCAGAAGTCCCACTCAGCGCTCTACCCTGAATTTACACAACCAAATACAAACTAACATAGGTATAAGCTTTGATACTGGCCTTGTTTCCAGGAGAAAAAGCTTGGTAACAACTCAAATTTCCAATCCAATCAAAGGAAACAGATTGAACAAAACACACCAGGGGTGGTGAACACGCGGCTAGAGCCGCATGCGGCTCCCGGCCAAAATGAATTTCAGCTCTTTGCCTCTTATCATTATTTTGTATACTGTGGCTCTTTGCCAAGTTTGGATTTTGTTATGCTGCTTCTGAGGAGGGACCTCTGAGGAGCAATCTCCGAGCGTGTAGTCGAACTTGTTCGCCACCCCTGCCATAGAATTTTCTAGTCAAGAAGCAAGCATTCAAAATTTATGTTCATATATATCCTATCACTTTTATTCAGAAAACTCCAGGAACACGAAAGATAAGACCTTTTTTTTCATGTACTTCTCCTTACTGGCTTCAAGGAGTTCTCTTGGGGTTCACCACACTTAGCTTAAGAAGTACAGAAATATAGCAAAATACACAAGGAAATGTACTTTTTGATAAAAGTTGATTCTAAATTAGTAGAAAAAATATGTATTCAGGAAGTGGTATTGGCATAATTCTTAGTCATCAGGGAAAAATATAGTTTAATCCATATTTCATATTTTATGGTTAAATAAATTCTAGATAGATTAAATATGTAAATATATAAAATAAATAATAAATATATTAGAGGAACCATACCATTGTTTATTATGTTTTATTATCTTAAAGTTAATGCCTAAGTATGACACAAAATCCAAGCCATAAAAGAAAAATTAAAAAATAGAATTATTTTAAACATTATGCATAGGAAAGGATCCTAAATAAAATCATAAGGCAAACAAAAGTAGAGAAAATATTTGCAAATTATATCATAAAGAAAGTTAACTTTCTAATAAATAAACAGAGTTTACAAATCTCTAAGATAAAGGCCAACTCTGCAGACAAATAGACAAAGAATAGAAACAGAAATGTCATAATGAAAGAAAATTATTAAATTTTAGTTAAGATATAAGAAAATCATACTAAACTTTGGTTACATGTTGTTGTTAGAAAGGTTATAAGAAACCAGGTATTCTCAACATTGCTGGTAGGAGTATATAGTTTGACACAACCACTGTGGAAGGCTGCAGCATATGAATAAGGATTAATTGGAATGAAATTAGACTTTAAGGGGAATAAAATCCAACTTTCAAAGATTTTGTATCTGATTGAATTATGTTGTTTTGAGCCTCCTATTGTCTCTTAGTCTAAACTTTCACAGAAAATACTTTCCAGAGGAAGATAACAATTATCTAGAACCTTAAATTATAATGTTTGTTATTCAATTAAAAACATAAGCAACTAAATAAATTGGAATACATGTATATAATATATTATGACCCTCAAAGTAAAAAAAGTAATAGTCTAAATACCAAATATGGAAAAATCAAAAACACATGTAAAGACTACATTCAACATGTTCAAGAAAATGAAGATAGGAATTATAACATGGGAAGAGAACAGGAAACTTTGGAAGAATCAAATAGAAGGTTTAGAACAGAAAAATAAGATAACTGAAACTAAACTCTGAATCTATCATCAGATTAGACACAGTTGAAGAGGGAATTAATGAACTCTAAAAGGAAGTCAAAAGAAAGTATCCAAAATGCTATATATAGAGAAAAAGAACAGAAAATATAAAAACACACAAAAAAAGTATAAGTGTAATAACATCAATAACAATCTCTTAATAATAACAAAAGTGAGAACATGACATCACATCATAAGTTTGAGATCAAAAAAGAACAAATAACCACAGTTTAAGTTTAAATTATGATTTTTCTTTATACCATGTTCAATCTAATAAAAATCCAGGTAAGGGCTTTTATTCCTAGGACTTCACTTAAGTATTTTAAAAAGAACATCTAAAAAATATAAAAAATATAAGTAAATGATACAAATCAAAAAGAAAGTTTAATTACTTACATTCCATATGCTGAGCTTACAGCAAGACTAGTAATTTGTTGAGGAGGTTCACCATCTACCCACACCAACTGAACAACAAGTTCTGCTTGATATCCTGGAGGCATCCGCACTGGTCGTGTCTTAACACTAGAAGAAAGAGAAACATGCTCAAACTTATCTTAAGAATTTATACAGGTTTGTCCTGCAGAAAAATACAATACCAGGCATTGGGGCAGCACTCGGTGGACAGTATCTTCTAGCTTTCCCAAATATATTGAACCACTTATGATTACTTGGTTATTTAAGTAGGTTTTCATTATTAAAATCTACAAATTTAACTGGCTTTCATCATTTGTTTGTTGAGAAAAGTATTTTAAATTATTTTTCTTTTGTAATGTTGTTACACATATGTAAGTTATAAAGCATAACAATAAAAAGACTAACCATTAACTTACTGCCAAAAGTTTAACTTATCCAACATGACTTCCTACTCTTCCTTTAAATCTGCTCTACCTGTAGCCTTTTCTGTTCCAATTGATCGCAACTCTTTGTCTTCCAGTTATTCAGTTATAAAAACCTTAAAGTAAGTCCTCCTCTCTCATCCTTCTCATACTTCCTCACCAGCCAATTATCAAATACTATTGATGCGATCTTTAAAATATATCCAGACCTGACTACTTTTTACTCCTTTACTCTGCCACCCTAATAAAAGCTGCCAGATAAAAATAAAGGACGCTCATTTATATTTAAATTTCAAATAAAGGATTAAAAGATTTTTTTTTTTTTTTTTTTTTTTTAGTATACAGTGAAACATTTGGAATATACTGATACAAAATAGGGTTTGATGTTTATCTGACATTCAAATTTAAGTGGGTATCCTATATTTTATTTGCAGCCCTTAAATTCATCTCTAATTAGTTTACTCCAGTAGCTTCCTAACTGGTCACTCAGCTTCTACCCTACCTTCTATCCCCAAATCATTTTCAACAGATCCACTATAGTAGTCTACTTAAAATTTAAATGTGATCAGGTCACTTTTTGATGTAAAACCTATGATGACTACCCATTTCTTATTTAAAATAAAAAGGCAAGGTCCCTACAATGGCCTACATTTGGCTGTCTATGATCTAGCTGACTTCATATCCTATTACCTTACTTACTCTAGCTATGTTGATTTTGTTACTGTCCCTCAAACATGCCAAGCGCTTTAAGTTCTTTGCCATAACTATTCCTTATGCTTGGAACACTGTTCTACCAGATATTCTTTGGCTAACTCCCACACCTACTTTATTTGTTCTTCACTCTCTTAATGAAGCCCATGATGACTACCCATTTTGCACAATAGGAAGCAAAAAGAAAAAAAAAATTCAAATAATTGCACAAGCATGTGAATATTGATAAGAATTGTAATATCGCTAAAATGAAATGAAAATGTTTACTCACTAATGTACATGGGAGTCTACATTCAGCAAAGGAAAGTGACATGGATGAATGCCTACATATAATTTAGGAAAGTATGAATAGTATGCAACTCAACAATTGTTCATAATATAATGTAATTTACAAAATTATATTCTTAAATTGGGTTTACTATTTGGTCCTTAGGTGGTAACTACACAAGATAGGATTATACTTATTTTTTTTCCCTTTGGTTCTATTAATTACTCTTAAGATTGCCTTTACTACTTTTTAAATCAACATTAAATGTGTCCATAGAAATACAATTCAACAATTTTTACTGCTTATTTTATCTCTTGTACCACAAAATGGCTGATCTCATCACTTTTTCTCTCTCATCCCTAACTTTAAATTCCTACCTTAACTTTTAAAAAGTTTTATAGAAAAATATTTAAGTCATTAAAAGATTCACACTTTAATGATGGGACTTATTAGTTAATAAATCAATTTATAAAATGCTTTCTTGAACTTTGTTGAATTTTTTTTTTTCCTTTTTAAAACAGAAATCAATTAAGTGAAGCAAAGATAACACAGAGAAAATAAAATATGTAAAATTATAACATTATGAATGTTCTCCACTGGCTAAAATTTTATTGATGATGTTTGCTCTTTGTAAATTTTCCTCCTAGTAGTACATGCACATATTTCCTTTTTTCCCTTGTATTTTACATGAAAATTTTTGGAAGGAAAATCAATGATCACAAAACTAGAGAAGTTAATTGTATAAATTTTGTTCCTAAAAACTCATTCCTAAATTTTGCATAAGAGTTTTCCTAAGATAACTAGCTTAACCCTCATTTAGGGTAAGAAAACTAGCTGTCTAAGGTAACCTGATTAGCAGATGCAGATATTTTCATATATGGCTCTGAGAATTCCTCTTTTAAGCTTAATTCACCAACCAGTTAACATTAGAAACATTTAGTTTCATGGTATAGAAATAGTAATTTGTTAACTATCACCAAAAACACTAAAAACAATTAAGGTAAATATTACTATGGGCTTTTATTAACTTTAGGTTTTATTTGATATGATGCTCAACTTTGTTTAGATCTACCGAGAGAACATAGTTGATTAACAAATAGGATTAGTTATAAAAAAGAAAGAAATATTATGTAATACACTAGCAATTAGGAGAAAATTTTTTCTCTAATATAAGGTACTTGTAGTAGACAGTAAACTTTGTTTTCTTTTTTATTACAAGAAGGTAGCATAAATTCCATAAACATAATTCTTCAATTGGACCAAGCAAGTGGCCAAGTTTCTCCCCTCCAAACTTTCAGTTCTATCAAAGCCATGTTTTCTTTAGAATACTTGTGAGAAAGAAATATATGAATAAATAAATGAAGGATGAAAATATTGTGCCTCTTCATAGATGTTCAAAGAAAAGATAAAGGTACCCACACTGAATTATAGATCACTTGACAACAACTTAGTAAGAGAGAAGAATGATTTTATTTGTCATGGTTCAAAGAATTATATCATTAATATAAGAAATTGTCTTAAATGTAGTAGCAACACTTACTTGAGGCATGGGATACTGTCCTTTGTTACTCCTTCACTACCCACAGTATTAGTGCTCCCGGAAAGACTCCTTGAAGAAGGAAGCTGGGATGAGAGATCTGGAAACGGAGGACTGGTTTCTGGTTCAGGGGTAATAATATCTTCAACATCATACTGAAGTCGTACCTCTAATGACTTAAAAAAATCAAGTTTTAATTTAATCTAAGTCATAATAATAATCACATTAAAATATCTACTAACTTTTTAGAAATTATTAATAATTATTTCAAATTAATAAATTTCATTTCAATTTATACTAAAGTTGAGAAGGATCCTAAATTGAATTAAGTAGGAAATTATATGACTATTCAATGGCAATCACGAAAATAGAAAATTATAAAAATTTTTTGGAATTATAAGAAAAATTATATAAAAATTATATATACCAATGGAGATAGAGATTTTTAGATTACATATATTCTTTCAGATAAAGTAAAGGTTATAATTTGATATGTGATAAAATAAAATGAGAAATTGGTTATGGTTATTCCAATGAAAGAAGTTAAACTGGATCTATGTGGTTATGTGTGTGGATGTATGGTGTAGAATCTGTTGTTATGTATAAAAAAAACCCATTGTTTGTACAATGCTTTTTAGGTTAAAATTTTTTTCATTGAATTTTTCCTCTGTATTCAGTAGAAATTTTCCAAAAAATATTACACAGTTTGGTTGGTTAATTACCTTTTGTTTAATTTCATCAGCTTGGTCAAAATTACTTAATAAAAAATAATTTTTTTTAGTAATAAAAGTTGATCCCCCAAATTCTAAACTAAAAATGTTTTTAAACTACATTCTTCATGACTATATTAAATGCTTTAAGTAAAACTGATTTTAGGAGAAATATTTGCTTTATAATGTAAAAATGAGCATTTTTGAGATTGAAAACAATTGCTTCCAAAAAAAATGTCATTATAGGGTGGTGAATATAGCAATATTACCAAAATTATTTTCATCTTCATCTTAAAACTACATAAAGAACTCTAGTGGTGACAATACAATTACCAATTACTGATTCATTATGATAATGTCTTTATATAATCATCATAAGAATGCTATAAAATTGGTATTAGTATTTCCAGATTATTTTTACATTCCTTTTTTTGTTGTTGTTTACATGGGAATTTACATAGGTGATGAAACTGTATCCTAACCAGACCCTGCTACTAAGTAGTAGACTTGTGACTTGCTCAAAGTCACACAGGTATTCAGTGGGAAAGCTAAAGTAAAAATCTAGGTTTATCTGACTTCAAAGCCTGGAGTCTTAATATACTATAAAAGAGAGATGTTAATTTTAGCCATTGAGGTAATAAAACTTATACAAAGCCCTATAGTAAATAATTTTTACCTTCTGAACAGGGTAGGGAAGGAAAGTTATCTATAGGTGCTTTAATAAAAGCACCATTATTTTATATAGAGTATTTCATTGATTTAAAAATTAAGACTAGACACATCCCAAGACTTGTCCCATAATTATTTCTTTCCTATTAAAAAAGTTACTAGATAGAAAATCATTAAAAATAACCATATTGTAGTTTAGAAATAATCATTTATAGTAGTTGACAAGAAAACAAAATCAAACTTCCTAAACATTAAGTATAGAATAAAGCTTTTATTAATTTGACTTAAAATTAATAAATGTCTTCCTAAAATCTATACATATAGGTATAAATTCCACAACATATAGATACTTCAAACATCATATTGTACACTATAAATACACACAATTTTTATTTGTCAAGAAAAGCAAATAAATTTTAAAGATAATACTAAAATTCGAGTATTGATAATACGCAGACAAAAGAAATTGACTCATTTGGCCAAGTAGATGCAACTTGTATAATATAAAAAAGAAAAATGAGAAAAATATGACATGTTTAATTTGTAGCAAGATTAATTTAAAATACTAACTTAAGTACATTTTGACCTTGGGAAAAAAGCTTAAGTTTTTATAAATAATTGTTTTTGGCCTTTTTAGCCAAATTATTTTTTAATCTGTTATATTAAGTAACAATAGAAATTAAAAATGCTATGAATTGTATTACTGGCTGCATGCTGTACATGTGATGTCTAAACATTATACCAAGTAATAACACAAATCTATGAAAATTGTTTTATTTTAAAAACTTTTAGATTGAAAGTTAAATTTTAAATAACTTACCACTATTTCTGTTGTAATTTCATGTCTGCTGAATTTATAAATTATGACATATGCTGATACTGCTGATACACAGAATATTCTGCTTTCTGGACACCAGTAAATCATCTGAATGGCAAATGGATCTTCCTCTACAATTTCACATGTTTGTTTTCCTTCTCCTACCTTCTGCTTTTCAAACACTTTTGATGTTTTCAGCTTGTACAGCATCTGCAGAGTTACTATAAGATATTAAAGCATACTTATCATCTAATGTAAACTTAATTTTTAGATGTTTTTTAAGCTTTTCAATATGTTTATTAAACTACAAAAGCAAAACTCAAGTAGAGAAAATGAATTATATTTTAACTAGTAAGTATTTGGTATCATTCTCTAATGTCAGTACAGTAGCTAGGGGAGAATACAGAGAAAAAAATAAACATTTATTGAATTTATACTGTATGTCATGGACTATATAGGTGCTTTCTTATGTGATCCTCAGGAAAGTCCCATGAAGTGGGTATTTTTATCAATGTTTATTGGTGAAAACATTGATAAAAAGGTTAGAAAGTTCACACTGGAAATACTGGAAGTTATTTTTTCCTAAGGGATATTTCTTAATTAAAAAAATTTTTTTTCCCTTTGATTGCTAGATGAGCGGGTTATGCTATGCTCAGAGTGTTTACTTCTCTCACTAAATTTTTCAGGCACTCCTTCAGACAAGAAACATTCTAATTTGCCAGTTAGTAATTAATACTGGGAGTCGAATAATCTGCATTTATATCAGAAGGGATATTTTCTGACTTGTCTCTGTGTCAAGAAAGAGTTAGATAATCTCATAAAATTTGGTTTGTGAAATGTTTTCAAGAATATTTAGGGGCATGCTTTTCCATTTGAGATCATGATACTAACTCAACTATATAAAAGCTTTGATTTTATAAAAGATCCTTGAGAAAAGTTTTAGAAATCCGGAGTCCTGCCGAAAGTACATAATCTGAATCTAATCATGGGAAACATTGGTCAAACCAGACTGAAGGAGATTCTAACAAAATAACTGGCCTGAATTTTGCAAAAATGTCAATGTAATGAAATAAAAACTCAGGAATTATTCCAGTTTTAAAAAAACTCAAAGGATATGATGACTAACTTCAACAAATGATTCTAGATTTTCTTTTGTTATAAATGACGTTACTGGGACAATTGGAGAACACTGAATGCTGAGTAAGATCTAGAGTTTAGATAACAGTGTTGTCTCAATGTTAATCTCCTGGTTTTGACAACTACACTTTGGCTATGTAAGAAAATGCCCTTATTTGTCAGAAATGCACATTAACGTATTTAGGGATATGTAGTGTTAGAGGAGCATCATCTATAACTTTACTCTCAAAGAGGCTGTATGTATATATGTAAATATATATGTACATATGTGAGAGTGAATATCTGGAGGGAAGAAAGAAAGAGGAAGAGGAACAGAAAAAGAGAGGAGGAAGAAGAGAAGGAAAGATGAAAGGAGAAGAAAGGGAACAAAAATAGTAGCACTTTGGCAATTTTTTATAAGGCTGAAATTATGTCAAACAATTTAAAAACAATTTTAAAATAGGTAAGGCATTATATTAGATGCTATAGCTTGGCTTCTAAGACCAGAGGGATATCACTCCCATGACCCATGATGATGATGATGATGATGATGATTATTATTATTATTGCATAACCATGGTGAAATGATACTGTAGATATAATTAAGGCCCCAAATTTGCTGATTTTAAGTTAATCAACAATAGGATTATTTTTTATGCGCCTGACCTAATCAGGTGAATCCTTTAAAAGGGACTGGGGTCCTCCCTGAAGTAAAGAGACACTCTCTCTTGCTGGGCAGGAAGCAGCAAACCACCACGAATTCTAAATATGCAAGAAAATGAAGCCTTCCAGCAATCACATGAGTTTGGAAGAGAACCTTGAAT
Source organism: Loris lydekkerianus (assembly GCA_963574355.1). Taxonomy (NCBI): domain Eukaryota; kingdom Metazoa; phylum Chordata; class Mammalia; order Primates; family Lorisidae; genus Loris; species Loris lydekkerianus. The sequence goes on from CAUYPK010044382.1 coordinate 36,985, forward strand.
CTCAGATGAACTATAGCCTCAGCCAACACCTTGACTATAATTTTGTGAGAACTCGTTAAAGTGTAATCAGATTTGTGATAAATAGAAACTGTGAGACAATAAATCATTGTTGTTTTAAGCTGTTAAAATGTGGTAACTTATTACTTAACAATAGAAAACTAAAACACAGTAATATAAACTCAATTATTCAAATTTACCTCATTTTCTGTATTAGACAGTCTCACAAAATTAGCAAACTAAGTGATATTCTTCAGTGACATCCATTAAGTTGAAGATATCCCCTTAAAAATGATTATAGTATAAAATATTGAACATGTTGTAATTCACTGCAATATTCTGAATGTGATAAAGTATTTTCTTTAAAATTAATTTCTTAAAATATTATGCATACTTAAGGGTGGTATGTACTACAGTGTCTATTAGTGTTAAAGTGCCCTGTCATATTTTAAAAGCCAAGGTTTGACTTTGAGGTGGTGGGAAAGTTGTAATGAGATCATTGCACAGTTGATTTTATCCAGGAACAGACTCACGTTTACATGAAAAGATTCTTCAATTTGACATGAATCTATTGCCTGTGGAGTTTCCTTTTTACTGTGTGAGTTCAGAAAGGGGCCTCAGAAAGCACAGCTTTAACTGTCTTACTCTTTTCCTCTTGTTGATGGTTGCTTGATTACTAACGGACTCTACCTTGTGGGCTATGAGCATTATCAATATTTAACCTTCCTCTGGCTTTCTGTGTATTACAGTCTCCCTTACAAGCTATTCACTTCTATAACTTCAGATATTATTTTTATGCTGCTCTTCATGAGTTTCCATTCCTAACTGTTCTCCTCACCTGATGGACATTTTATTTGAATTTTTCTAATGTTGCTACAAAATTCAAATTTCCAGGAAAGTGAAGATTAGAGGGTAAAAGCACTTGACCAATACCATCCAGGTAAGTTTGGTACTTTTTCCAATGTACCATGCCTCTTAAGATTTAATGGGTTACTAAAAAAGACTGACTTAGTCTAGTTTGTTTTATATCATAGCAGAAAAGTAAAGATAATACTTTAAATTCTTCTAACAATATTAGAAATAGTTGTTGTAACACAGCTATATATGTATGCTGAAAATATATCTGAAATGTTAATTGCTCAAACTAAAATATGGTGAACAGCTACAAGCAAATATTAACCTAGTGGTTTTTGTTATACAGGGAGAAATTTGAAACTTACTTGCAGAAGCATCCCAAAACTTTATTGATCCATCTGCATGACTAGATAAGAAATAAATTAGCATTAGTTAAAGTATACTAAATTTAAAAAATCATAATCACTCCAACTGTATAAAACTTGAGTAACTTGTTAAATTTTTGATTAAAAAATACCACTCTAATAAAAACAAATGATGAACCATTTCTAAACTTAAAACACCATTTATTTTTTAAACAATACATTAAAATTTAATTATTAGAAAAAGAGTAATTCCTTAGATTTATGGCAAGAAGATTATATGTATAGCAGAGAGCAATAAAAATTGATCTGTGGAAAATGAATATATTTTTAAGTAAAATTACTTTCATTGAAAAAAGATAACTAAGATAATTCTAATATTAATATAAACATGAAATGATTGTCATAGTAAAATTAAAGTTAAGTTTCAAGATATAAAAGCAAATCCCTAAACCTATCTAGTTTTATCATTATTTGGTAATAAATAATCTAATGTCAATTCTATAAAAACTCATCTAGAAAATAGACGCCATAGACTACTTCTCAATGCATTCGAAGAGGTCAGCAGTATCCTGACACAAAACCAGAAAAAAGGTGACAAGAAATGAAAATTATACATCAACATCTCTCACAAGAAAAGGTATAAAAATTGTCAACAAAATATCAGCAAAGAAAACCAAGTAATATATAAAAGGATAATACATGATGACTAAGAGGGATTTGTGCAGGAATAATAGCCAGTTATTATTACATCCACCGTATTGTAATTCACCATACTGATCCTGGTGCTTTATCTATTGGTTTTCATCCATGATTCCTATGGAGTTTCATAACTCCCATCCAGGACTCCTATGGAGTTTCATAACTCCCATACTCCTTCTTATAATGTTGGGGCCCTCTGAAATAGGCTTCAGAAGATAGAATCTCTCTCTTTATACTTCTCCTGTCCTCCTTTCACCTGCCAAAGCGGGGACTCTAAGCAGATTATAGGTCAAAAGACTCACTTTTCCTGACTGCTACACATAGAGTCCAGGAAAAATATAGACAGACAAGATTGCTGGGTTTAGACCATTTACTTTTTGTCCAATTACATTTCTACATGGTTCCCAAGGGCTTGAAGACAATCAAATACAAGGAGGTTCAAGGTGTGCTGAGAGAGGGCATGAAAGCTCTGTGCCCTTTCTCTCATACCCTGCACCATGCATCTCTTCATCTCTATCTTTGTAATATTCACTATGATAAACTGGTAAATGCAAGTGTTTCCCTGAGTTCTGCAAGCTGCTCCAGAAAATTAATCAAACCCACAGAGGAAGGAAGTCATGGAAACCCCCAAATTGAAGCCAGTGGGTCAGAAGCTTCAGAGACCCTGATCTGCAATAGGCATCTAGGGGAGGGGAAGACACCTTGAGATCTAACCCTATTTTGGGACAGATAGTGTCTAAATTCAATTAAAGAACCTGCAGCTCATGTCTTTTGCTTGGTGTTATGAGGAAAAACCCATGTTTCTCACAGAAGTCCCTTTCTGTGTTGATTTTTGTGGCATTTAGTGGAGAGCTTAATTTGAAGAGTATTTTTTCCCAAACTGACAGATTAAAAAAAGAAAAGCCATCTCAATAGATGCAGAAAAAACATTTGACAAAAATTTAGAATTCAGTTAAAAAAAAAAAACCTCTTAATAAACTAGCAAGAGGAGAAAAAAAATTTTTTTTAACTTGATAAAGGGCATCTGGGAACAACCTACGGTAGGTTGTTCACCTAACATATATAACGGTGAAACACTGAATGTTTTCCCCCTATGATCAGAAACAAAGCAAAAATGTCCCCTTTCATCATTTTTTTTTTGGTGGTGGTAACCAAATTGCACTAAAGAAGAAAAAGAAAAAAAGGCACACAAACTGAAAAGTAAGAAATAAAATTGTTTCTATTTGCAGATTACATAATTGGCTATGTAGAAAATCACAAAGATTCTACAAAAAGGATAAAGTAATTCATAAAAGAGTTCAGCAAGATTATAATATATAATGTCAATGTATAATACAAAAATATTTCTATATAATGGAGATAAACATTTTGAAAGCATGAAACATTGCCATTTACAATAATACTCAAAAGAAATACTCAGATATAAACAAACAAAATCTATGCTAGATCTGTAAGCTGAAAATTATGTTGAAGAGGGTAGTATGTAAAAGAAGGTCTTAATAAAAAGATATAATGTATTCTGTATAATTGTATGCCTTACTATATGTTGGTTTCCTCAAGTAATGTGTAGACTCAATGTAATCTCAATTAAAGTATGACAAATTTATTTCTGTTGAAATAAACTGATTCTAAAATTTAAATAGAAAGGTAAAGGAGCTAGAATAGCCAAATCTGGAAAAATATAAACAAAGGTGGAAGACTCAAACTATGTAAGTCTTATCCCAGAGTTTTAGTAAAGTTGTGCTACTGGTGAAAAACAGACATGTATCAGGGAAACGTAGTAGAGTACAGATATAGACTCACATTTATGTGGTCAACTGATTTTTTTGAGAGTGGGGTACTTACTGATTGAGTAGCTCACTTTACTTTTTTAAGAGTTTCACTGAGATATAATTTACATACTATAAAATTGACCCATTATAAGTATACAATTTGATAATTTTTAGTAAATTTATAGTTGTCACACCGACAATATCATCTGGTTTTAGAATATTTCCATCATCCCCAAAAGGTACCTTATGCCAGTATGCAACCCTCTTTCCATTCCTCAGTAGATCCCCACTGATGTACTTTCTACCTGTATAGATTCACTGTTTTCTCAGAATTTTTATGTAAGTAGAACCTGTATAATATCTACTCTTTTGAATCTGCATCTTTCACTTAGCATAATGTTTTTGAGGATATAACTTAATTTGTTGTCCATGTATACGTAATTTCTTCCTTTTTATTGCTGAATAGCATTCCACTGTTTGAATACACCCCATTTACTCATTAACTGATGAACATTTACGTTATTTTGTTTGTTTTTTAGTTTTTGGTTATAAGAATAACTTTGTAATTACACATTCACAGGTGCTTTAGAAACTTGATTACTGAAAATCCAGCAAGATGTTGGTCTGATATTCTATATACTCTAACAATATTTAATTATATTATATTTTTTATCATTTAATATCTGATATGAAAAGAATAATATATGTAACATCAATTTTATATACAGGATATAATTATATTGAAACCACTCAACAAAGAACATTACTATTATAACTTGCATCTATAAATATGTTCTTATTGATTCCGTCTCCCTTCCTCCTTTGCTATAAGATAAATGTTTTTATCCTTTTTTTATCCCTTTTTATCCTTTTTATCTTAAATTTTTTTTATCATCCCATTGCTTTTAATATTATGACATTGTATATGTATAAACAATATATCAGTTTTGCTCATTTATAAAATCTTATAATGGTTTCTTCTATTTTTCAAATATCAAAATTATAAAATTCATTCATATTATTGCTTGTAGCTGTATTTCATTCATTTTTCATTGCTAGATTTAATATAAAATTGTCCCTTGTGTGATTATACCACATCTTCTTTGGTCATTGGGCAATATGGTTGTGTCTTTTCCTTTCCTTTCCTTTTGCTATTATAAATAATGCAGCTATGGAGAATCTTGAAAAAGACTTTTTGTTATTTATTATGTCCTATGTGTAAGAGTAGAATTGGTAGCTCACTTTGAGTGAGGATATGAAATATTCAAATTGACAAGATAATTCCAAACTATTCCAAAATTTATATTCCCAACAGGGAGTAAGACAATGGATAAGAGACATCTCTTTACCAGCCACTCATGGTAAGTCAGGGGAGAATGGACCCTAGCCACCTCTGGCTGGGGGTTCCTACCCAGAAACAACATTATCAATGTGAAGCAGTAAGAGATTCCCAGGGCAAACCAGGAAGTCTGGAGCTGAGAAAGACCAGCATAGAAGGCAAGTGCATGGGAATGGGAATGGGCAGAGGCCGGTGGGCTGGTCATCCCTCAGAAGACTAGAGACAGAAAAGGGCTGTCCTGCAGATTATTGGTTTTGGAATGAGTTGTGTGTAGGAGTTGCCTCAGAACTGAGCTTATGTGAGTGAGTAATCTCAAACAGCATCAGGTGCCTGGGATTGAATACCAGGTGGGGTGGATCTCCCATTAGCTTGGCTACCAGGAAGGTGCCACCATTGTAGGGAGGCTGCCTGTAAGAAACAGTCCTCAGGTTCCTAGTGTGAAGCCAACTCTGGTGCACCTCCTGAATTTGGGCAACAATCCTTGGGGTGAGCTGAACAGCCCCTGCACCACCAGGAAGGCCACTTTGTTGTCAGGGGATATTATTTGATGTGCCTTCTAAGAAATATGGTGAGAGCTTCAAGACCCCAATTAAATGGGGACTGAATACTAACAAAACAACCAGGCCCTGATTGAGGGCAAACAAGTCAGAAAAACAGGACCAGGTCTCCTTTGTAACTAGAGAGTGGCTTGTGGCTCCCATAATATACAGCAAAACTAGCATGTGTGTTCTCTATCTCTTAATAAGACAGTGCCACTGTGTATACATACACACATGCACATGTACACACACACCCCCCACATACATACAACATAAACACATTCATAATTTTTTTGCTCTTTTCTCAAATTTTTTCCTTAGTTTCTTTTTCTTTTTTGCTGTTATTATTGTTTTCTGTTTTGTTTATTTGTATTTTCATTTTTTCATATTTACTTTCTTCAATAGCAAGGGCCTCTCTGTTTTTATTGTGGTTTTTCAGCCCCTTTTATTCTTTCTTTTTTAAAATTCCTCTCATTTTTTCTCTCTGTTGGTAGACTATTTTTCTCATCTTTCCACACAAATTTCTCACCAGAATTCTATCAAACCTTCAAAGAAGAATTTGTACCTATACTGCAGAACCTATTCCAAGTCATGGAGAAGGAACCTTTCCTAACCCAATCTGTAAAGCAAACATCAACCTGATACTAGAACCAGGAAAGGCCCCAACTAAAAAGGAGAACTACAAACCAATTTCATTAATGAATTTTGATGCAAAAATACTCAACAAAATCTTAGCCAATAGATTATAGCTACACATTAAAAAAATTATACATCACAATAAAGTAGGCTTAATCCAAGGGATTCAAGGCTAGCTTAACATACACAAATCTATAAATGTAATACACCAGATCAATAGAAGCAAAAATAAAGACCATATGATCCTCTCAATAGTTGTAGAAAAAGTTGTAGAAAAATCTGGTAAAATTCAGCAGCTTTTTCTAATAAGAACACTTAAAAATATATGCATCGGTGGCACATTTCCTAAACTTGATTGAAGCCATCTATAAAAAATGCACAGATAATACTATGTGGATAGAGTAAACTGAAAAATTTTCTACTTAGAACTGAAACCAGACAAGGATGTCTTCTATTGGCACTACTATTCAACATGATTCTGGAAGTACTAGCCAATGCAATCAGGCAAGAGAAGGATAATGGCATCCAAATGGAGACAGAGGAGGTTAAACTCTTATTCTTTGCCGATCATATGATCCTATACTTAGAAAACCCCAGAGACTTAATTGAAGACTCCTGGAAGTCATTATAAAACACAGTAATAACTCAGGGTATAAAATCAATGTCCAAAAATCAGTAGCCTTTACATACACCAATAACAGCCACATTCAAAAGCTAATCAAAGACACAATTCCCTTCATAGTAGCTTCAAAGAAAATGAAATACCTAGGAATATACATAACAGAAGAGGTTAAGGACTTCTACAAAGAGAATTATGGACCATTAAGAAAAGAACTAGAAGATGGCATTAACAAATGGAAGAACATACCATGCTCATGGCTGGGAAGAATCAACATTGTTAAAATGTCCATACCACTCAAAGCAAGCTACAGATTCAATGCCACAAACATTAAAATACCAACATCATACTTTCAAGATTTGGAAAAAATAATTCTTGGGTGGCACCTGTGGCTCAAAGGAGTAGGGCACCAGCCCAATATGCCAGAGGTGGTGGGTTCAAACCCAGCCCTGGCCAGAAACTGCAAAAAAAAAAAAAAAAACTTAGAAAAAATTAATAATAATTATTCATTTTGTTGGAATCAGAAGAAAACTCTGTATAACCAAGGCAATTTTTAGTAAACAAAACTGTAGGCATCATACTACCAGATGTTAGGTTATATTATATTATGCTGTGATCAAAATAGCATGTTATTGGCACAAAAATAGAGACATAGACATAAGAAACCAAATAGAAAATCAATAGATGAAACCAATCTCTAATTGCCATCTGATCTTTGATAAACCAAACAAAAGCATACACTGGGGAAAAGAATCCCTATTTGACAAATGGTGCTGGAGAGAACTGAATAACCACATATCAAAGACTGAAACTTGACCTATGTCTTTCACCACCTACAAAAATTGATTCAAGATGGATAAAAGTTTTAAATTTAAGACATGAAATGGTAAAAATTCTAGAAGAAACTGCAGGGAAGACTCTTGAGAATGTCAGCCTGGGGCAAGATTTTATGAAAAAGACTTCAGTGGGAATCGCAATAACAATGAAAATAAACAGAGTGGCGCCTGTGACTCAAAGGAGTAGGGCACCAGCCCCATATACCAGAGGTGGTGAGTTCAAACCCAGCCCCGGCCAAAAACTGCAAAAAAAATTAATAATAATAATAAACAAACAAACAAATGGGACTTAATTAAATAAAAAAGCTTCTGTACAGCTAAAGAAACAATAATTAAAACAGATAATCTTCTGAATGGGGAAAGATTTTTGCATGTTACAACTCCGATAAAGGCTTGATAACTAGGACCTATAGAGAACTCAAATGTTAAAAAAAAGAGCAAACAATCCCATCTATCACTGAGTAAGAAACATGAATAGAACCTTCTCTGAGGAAGACAGATGGATAGCTAAGAAACATAAGAAAAAATGCTCATGTCTGTAATCATTGGAGAAATACAAATTAAAACTACCCTTTGATTTCACCTAACCCCAGTGTAAATAGCCCACGTGACAAAGTCCCATAGTTGCAAAATTTGGCATGGATGTGGAGAGAGGGGAACACTTACACTGGTGGTGAGAATGCAAACTAATACAGCCTCTTTGGATACAAGTATGGAGAGTCTTCAAAGAACTCAAATTAGACCTCTTATTTGATCCTGTAATCTCATTACTAGGCATCATTTTATCATAAGAACAATTGCACTAGATTTTTTATTGCAGCTCAATTTATAATTGAAAACATGTGGAAACCATCTAAATGCCCATCAACTCAGGAATGGATTAACAGGTTGTGGTATACGTATACCATGGAGTATTATTCAGCCATAAAAAGATGGTGATTTTACACCTTTTATATTAATCTGGATGGAGTGGAAACACTTTCTTCTTAGTAAAGTATCACAAGAATGGAAAAACAACCAGTGCACTGAATAATAACATGAAGCCAGTGGACAGTCTAATACAAGGCCACATAAGAAAAATTCAATTCAATTCAAGTCGGGAGGAGGGAGAAGAAGTGGGGATTGGTGTGCTCCCACTTCATGCGCACAATGTAAGGGTATGTGACACATCCTTTGGGTGCGAGACACAGCTACAGGAAGGACTTCACCTAATTGTAACCTAGTTGTTTGTACCCTCACATTACTCTGAAAAAAAAAAAAAATTTATACTCCCATTTACAACAGTGAAGAATTCTCATTGTCTTAAATCTCTTTCAATACTAGTTACTAACAAATTTGTAAATTTTCAGTCCGTTTGCATTCAATGTAAAATGTTATTTAATTATGGTTTTAATTCGTATTTCCCTAATTATTAATTTCCATAAATATTAATTAGGTCAAATAATACAACTTTTCTTTCCTGTCAAAGGCCCCATTCAAGTCTTTTGTCCATTTTTCAGTAGGGTTGATTACCTTTTTATTATTGATTTGAAGTTATTTATATAGTCTGGATACACAATTTAGGTAGTTATATAGTTTACAAATATCTTCTTCCAGTTTGTAGCTTATATTTTCTTTTCTAAAACATTTCTATATTATATATATTTCCTAAATCATTTCTTTTTTAAATTTAAAAGTTTTAATTATCCTAGGTATATAATAGTTGTATATATTTATTAGGTGCATGTGATGTTTTGATACAGGCATACAATGTGTAATAATCAAATCAGGTTAATTGGTGTATCTATTCATCACCTCAAGCATTTATCATTTCTTAATGGTGATGTTTTCCAAATATATAAACTTTGTTAATTATATTTTCCAAATATTCTGTGTTTTACTATTTTTTTCTATCAATTAAAAAGAGATATTTCTGTCCAAATATAATTTTTGTTTTGTCAATTTCTCCTTGTATTTCTACAAATATTTTCCTTATAAATTTTGCAGTCATTAATGAATACATACAAATTTAAAGTAGTTATAATTTATATTTTCTGTTTAAATGGAAACTTTTAATGTGAAAATGTGGGAATATTCTGTCTATAAAGTCTCTTTTATCTGATTGTACCTTAGGTTCACTAAATATCTCTTCATTAGTATTTGCAGTATTTTTTAATCTTTATATGCTGAATCTTCCTGAATACATAAGTATTGAAAATTTATTTTTAAAATGCACAGAATTGTATTTTTTTTCAATGCAGAGCTCCAAACTTTATATTAGCAGGATTTAAGCTCATATGGAGGGTAACAAAAAAAAGTATACCCATTTTGAGAAAGGAAAAAAGCCACTAAAATTGGTAATACTCAAGTCATGTTTAACTTCTGCAATTATAAGAGACAGAAGATATAATATATAAGAGAACAAACATTATCAACATATATTGAGTATAATTTTTTTTTTTGAGACAGAGTCTCACTATGTCACCTTGGTAGAGTGCCCTAGCGTCATAGCTCACAGCAACCTCAAACTCTTGGGCTCAAGTAATCCTCTTGCCTCAGCTTCCCAAGTAATTGGGACTACAGGCACCCACTGTATATATCATATATATTATATTAATATGTTAATACTATAATAATCATAATATAATTAGTATATTTATAATTATATTATGATTATTATAAATATCATAACTATATTTATAATTACATATCGCATAATATAATGATAATAGTTATAATGATAATTATAATTATTGCAAATATAATTATATATGTGATATATAATTATATATATATTTTTTAGAGATGGGGTTTCATTCTTGCTCATATATATTATTGTATATGATATATAATATATAAAATATATATGCATTTTTTTTTAGAGATGGGGTTTCATTCTGAACTCAAGCAATCCACATTCCTCAGTCTTCCAGAGTGCTAGGATTATAGGCATAAGCCACTGTGCCCAGCCAAAGTATTACAATTTTAAGACAGTTTTTTATTTCTTAAAATGTGCATAAAATTTTTGGTAATCTTTGTCTATATTTAACATATTTATATTTTCTGATTACATAAATACATTATTTTATAATATTTGGTGCTTTACATTAGTTCTCCTTTACTGAAATGTTTCTTTTTCTGTATATTCTCACTTCTTTTGAATAGATATTTTTATCATGGCCAAATTTACATAAAATTTACTATTTTAACTATTTTAAAGTATACAATTCAGTGGCATTTGTTACATTTATAATGTTGTCCTTTTATTAAGTTCTAGGATATTTTCATCATTTTTAGAGAAAACTCCATAGCCATGGAACATCATTCCTTTCACTCTCCTCCCTAATCTACCTATTGTCTCTAAGGATTTGCTTATTCTGAATATTTCATATAAGTAGAATTATATAATATATGGCCTTTTATTGGTTTCTTTTACTGAGCATAATATTTTTAAAGATGTTGTAACACATATCAGAAAATTTTTTCCTTTTATGGCAGAGTAATATCTATTGTATGGATATATAATTTATCTGTCCATTCATTAGTGGATTGTTTCCACCTTTTGGCTATTGTGAATATGTATCAGTGCTATGAACACTGATGTACAAAGCTTACTTTCAATAATGGGGGGCATATACTTACAAGTGAAATTGTTGGGTTGTCTGCTAATTCTGTTTAACTTTTTAAGGAACTAACAAATTGCTTTCCACAGAAGCTGCACTGCTTTACATTCCTACCAGCAATTTAGGATATTTCAAATTTCTTAATATTCTATCTACACTTTTTTTTTTTTTTTTTTTTTTTCTAAAATTATAGCTGCTCAAGTAAGTATGAAGTGGTATATATCATTGTGGCTTTTATTTGCATTTCCCTATTGACTAATGATTTTAAGCATCTTTTCATGTGCTTGTTAGTTAGCCATTTGCATACCGATTATATTTTTGAAAAACATCTATACAAGTCATTTGCCTATTTTTAAAAAATTGAGATGTTTGTCTTTTAGTTGTTGAACTCTAAGGGAATTTTTTTTTTTTTTTTTTTTTTTGCAGTTGTTGGCTTGGGCCTGATTTAAACCTGCCACTTCCAGTAGTGGGGCCAGTGCCCTACTCCTTGAGCCATAGGCGCCACCCTAAGGGATTTTTTTTTTTTTAACCTATTTTGGAGTAAACTCTTACCAGGTATATGATTTCAAATCTTTTCACTCATTTAGGGTTATCTTTTCACCTGACAAAGACCAATTTATCTTTTTTTTTTTTTCTTTTCTTGCTTATGCTTTTGGTATAATAGATAAGAAACTATTGCAAAAATGAATGTCATGAAAGTTTATCCCTTTGTTTTCTTATTTAGGTTTTATAGTTTTAGCTATAAATTTAGGTCTTTGATTCAATTTAACTTTGTATATGGTGTGGTAGGGGTCCAAATTTATTCTTTGGCATGTGAATATCCAGTTCTTCCAGCACCATTTGTTGAAAGCACCATTTGTTAAAAAGATTATTCTTCCTCTATTAATTCCTCTTGGTTCACTGTCAAAATTCAATAAGCCATAGATGTGTAGTTTTTATTTCAAGACTCCTAATTCTATTCCATTGAATTATATCTCTAACTTTATGTGAGTGCTATATAGTTAAGTCCTCACTTAACACCATTGATAGGTTTTAGAAACTGTGACTTTAAGAAAACAGTGTATAACAAACCATTTTTCTTCACCAACTTTACAATGAAATGATATGATTTGATTGCCTGTTGTACATCATTTCACTTAAAGTTGAAGTTTCTAAAACCCATGGGCAGTAAGTGACTTACTGTACTTGATTACTATAGCTGTGTAGAAGTTTTGCAATTGGGAAGTGTGAGTCCTTCAATTCGCTCTTTTTCAAAATTATTTTGACTATTTGGGATCCCTGGTAATTCTGTCTACAAAAAAGAAAATGGGATTTTGATAAGAATTGTAGTGAATATATAGATTGCTTTGGGTGATTTTACCATCTTACCCATATGAATGATAGGCTGTCATTCAATTTATTTACAAATAATTTCTTTCAGCAATATTTTTAGTTTCTAGTGTACAAGTCTTTCATTTCTTTGATTAAGGAAGAAATGGTATTTATTTGGTATTTATTCCTAAATATTTTTTGATGCTATTATAAGTGGAATTACTTTCTTATTTTCCTTTGCAAATTTTTGTCATTTATATATAGAAACACAACTGATTTTATGTTAACATAGTATCCTATAACTTTTCAGACTTCATTTATCAGCTCCAAATTGTTTCTCAGTGTATTCTTTTTGATATTCTATATATAATAGAAGATTGTTTTTTTCAAACTGGGATAGTTTTACTTCTTCCTTTTCATTGTGGATACCTTTTATTTTGTTTTTTTATTTCCTTGCTTATTTTTTATTTCTTTCCTTTGTTGTTGTTGTTGTTGTTGAGACAGAGTCCCACCCTATGGACTGAACAGAGTACAATGGCGTCATAGCTCACTAAAACCTCAGACTTGGGCTGTGAGAATCCCATTGCCTCAGCCTTCGAAAGTCACTGGGATTACAGGCTTGCCATGGCTCCTGGCTGGGTTTTTCATTTTAGGAGTCGGGGTTTCATGGTCCTTCAGGCAAGTCTCAAACTCGTGAGCTCAAGCAATTCTCCCTCCTCAGCCTCCCACAGTGGGATTACAGGCGTGAGCCACTGCACCCTGCCATTGTGGATATCTTTTATGTTTTTCTTTTAGTCTCACTTGTCTGGCAAGAAATTCCAGTACAATATGAAATATAAGTAGGAAAAGTGACTATTCTTATCTGAGTTTTGATCTCAAGGGGACAGTTTTCAGTCTTTTCCCACTGAGTATGATGTTAATTGTGGGTTTTGAAAAAGGCCCTTTACCAGGATAAGCAAGTTCCCTTCTTCTAGTTTTCTGTGTTGGTGGTGGTGTTTTAAATCATGATCAGATGTTCAGCCTTGTCAAATGCTTTTTCTTTGTAAAGTGAAATAATTATGTTTTGTTTATTCTATTAATATGTCTATTATCTCATCTGATTTTTATATGTGGAAATATTCTTTCAATTCTAGGATAAATGACACTAGATCATGATTTATAATGTCTATTTATAATTTATAATTTCTACATGAAGATCATGTTATTTCTGAGTAGCAACAGTTTTATGTTTCCTTTTTGAACATTGTATTTTTATTTTCATTTTTTCCCCATGTTAAATCCCCTCCTTCATATTATTGATGTCATATATTACATATATTTTTATATTTTATATCTATTAACATGTTTTATAGTTGTTATTTACATACTTTTAAATTCTATACCATAAGTAAAAGTAATCACCATATACCACCATTACAGTATTATAGTAATCTGTATTTTACTTTTTTTTTTTTTTAAGGAGCTATAACCCCTTTTATTTTCTCTGTTTAAAATCAAACAGAAAACAAACATCAATTCTGTCATACACTAACATTTTCAAAGTACATCGTTTGTACAAGAGAAAGACTAAGAACAAAAACATGTTACAGAAATCCAAACATACATGAGTGAGAAAGAGTATCTCTTACACAGCTTTCGTATTGAATAATAGTACTCAGGAGGAGTTCATAATTTCTGGCACTAAACAAAATTGCAGAATTCTTTGCCAGGTACTTTAGGAAATCATGAAGATAATTAAATTAATTCAGTAATAAAGAAAGGCTCTTCTCATCCAAAGGTGTATAGGCCAATATCACTCCAATTCACACAAATAATCTCAGTAGATGTGATGTTCCATATACTTGGGACATGGGTGCCTTAGGGTGATCTGCAAGAATTTCAGTATACTGTGGTCTCTCAGATTTGTAGAGTAACTGAATGCCCAACATGACATTGAAGTATTCGTATATCCCTGCTACAACTTCATTTTTCCCTAACATTTCTTGTAATTTGAATAATCCTCCAGAATGGAATCCACATTCTTCTTAGCAGGAAGGTAAAAGAGCTATTTTGCCTGGTAATTAAGTCACAGTCATCAACAAGGCAAGGTTTTAACTCTTCAGGAATATTTAACTTTAATGCTGTTCATGAATGTTTCTCCATTTTCAGCAGTAGGATCTACCAGGGCCCTATTCTTCAGAGGATGTTGAGCTGTCTCACTGATAGTGCCACCATCTCTATTTCCAGGTGTTTTCTGTTTGTTCTTTTTTTGTTTTCACTTCAACATTTTTCTGTTGCAGACTAGACATCTTCTTTCCTGGGGCATCCCCTCTCATCCTCCCCTCTGCATATTGCTCCTGATTGGCTTTTTGAAGTTCTCAACTGTTTCTGTAGATTGGTATCCACATATTTGAGAAATCTGCTCTCTTGTGCCCATTCATCCCAATTTTTATTCCAACAACTACAATGTATAAAATATTTTACTTGTTTGTTCTTTATGGCAACCTTTACACACTTTGCTTCATAAAGATAGAAGCCCATAAAAGCACAATACTCACTCACCCTCCTGGAATTTAGATTTCTGGTCCTGCTTTGGCACCATTTATAAGTGATTCACCATCTCCTCCTCTTCCCACCATTCACAACTACCTCCCCCACCCAGCTCTCTATTCTCTACTCTCTACCCTACCCAACTTCTCTCTATTTTATCTTAAATGTAACTTCACCCAACAACGTTAGAGTTTTTGTATGCTTTGGTGTTGTTTCTAAGGTCTTTTTGTTTCATCTTGAACTCTTTTAGTGGTTCTTGTAAGGCAAGTGTAGTGGTGATGACATTCTCAGTTTTTATTTATCTGGGAAGGTCTTTATTTCTCCTTTATTTTTGAAGGGCAGTTATAATGAAGATAGTGTTCTTGGTTGGTAGGTGTTTATTTTGTTTATTTTTACCACTTTAAATATATCAGCCTACTTCCTTCTAGTCTGCAATGGTTCTGCTGAAAAACCTGCTGATAGTCTTATGGTAGTTCCCTGTAGGTGATGAGAGCTTTTTTTAATACTGCTTTCAAGATGTTCTATTTATCATTGACTTTTGGCAGTTTGATTATAACGTGTCTTGGTACGAGCCTCTGTTCATATTAGTCATAATTGTTTAAGCTTCTAGAATTTGGATGTCAATTTCCTTCTTCAGATTTAGGAAGTTTTCAGCATTATTTCTTCAGATAACTTTTTTCTTGAGACAGAGTCTCACCCCATTGCCCTTGGTAGAGTGCTGTGGTATCATAGCTCACAGCAACCTCCAACTCCTGGGCTCCATAATAATCAGAGATTTCAACACTCCTTTGGCAGTGTTGGATCGATCCTCCAATAAGAAGCTGAGCAAAAAAATTTTAGATTTAAACCTAACCATCCAGCATTTGGATCTAGCAGACATCTACAGAACATTTCATCCCAACAAAACTGAATACACATACTTCTCATTAGCCCACAAAACTTACTCCAAAATTGATCACATCTTAGGTCACAAGTCTAACCTCAGTAAATTTAAAGGAATAGAAATTATTCCATGCATCTTCTCGGACCACCATGGAATAAAACTCAAGCTGAGTAACAACAGGAATCTGCATACTCATACAAAAACATGGAAGTTAAATAACCTTATGCTGAATGATAGCTGG